>PITA01027222.1:0-21425 GCA_004023965.1 Spilogale gracilis | reverse complement strand
TTTTTTTGATAGAGAGAAACACAGCCAGAGAGGGAACACAAGCAGGGGGAGTGAGAGAGGGAGAAGCAGGCTTCCCGCCAAGCAGGGAGCCCGATGTGGGACTTGATCCCGGGTCTCCAGGATCATGACCCAAGCTGAAGGCAGTCGCCTACCCAACTGAGCCACCCAGGCGCCCGGTAGAAACTTTTTTGTTGTGTCCTGTTATCCAGTTAAGGGATAACTGCCAGAAGGAAGTTCTTTACTTTTCTATCCAGAAAGTTGCTCCCCTCAGTCTGACTTTGGTTTTAGAGATGAGGGTTTCTGATGCATTCCTAGAAGGGGCACTGTCAGAGGAGGCAAGGTGTTGGTTATAAGGATAGGAATATTGGAAGCAAGGCCTGGATCAAAGAAATGGAAAAGAGCTAGAGGTTTTAATGCACAAAGCAGGATAAATAATCTATACCCAGCACAGAAGCCCATGTTTAAATATTAGAGCTCGGTTTGTCCAAACTATAAGGACCCTCAGTCCTTCCGTTTTCCCAAGCTTCTCTCTTTGAACAGACCTTTCATCTTCAATTTACAAACTGAGAAGAATTTAGGCAGGGTGAACGTGATCTTTATAGTAAAAATCAAGCCTTTTTCTGTATAGCAGTCTTCTTTCTCCACTTTATTTAAAAATCATGGACGAGGGGCGCCTGGGTGGCTCAGTTGGTTAAGCAACTGCCTTCGGCTTAGGTCATGATCCCGGAGACCCGGGATCGAGCCCTACATCGGGTTCCCTGCTCAACGGGAAGCCTGCTTCTCCCTCTCTCCCCCTGCTTGTGTTCCCTCTCTGGCTGTGTTTCTCTCTGTCAAATAAATAAAATCTTTAAAAAAAAAAAAATTGTGAACGTTTTATCATTTTTATCCAACTGCATTAATGCATCTAAAGCAAACAGCACAGTCCTGGCACGTAGTTTATAGCTTAGTCAGTGGTAACTAATAGTATAATTCTGGAAAACAGGATTTTTTTATTAAAGAATTGGCTGCTTTTGGACATACTATGGCTGATCCTTCCAAGTGGGGTCAACATCAGGCCAAGAATCCCTCCAGAAGGATAACCTCTAAGCTTATGGATGTCTGGTACAATGGTTTTCAATTCTAGTCGTGCAGCAAAATCACGTGGAGAGTTTTTGGAAAATGTGGGTGCCTGGACCCCACCTCAACTGTACTGAATCAGAATCTCTAGGAGTTGGGCCCTAGCATATATATTTTTAGAGGCTCCACCATTGAGTCATTCTGATATATAATAGGGATTAAGGACCACTGGTGAGTAGCCTGTCGGGGGTGGAGGGACTTCTCATGTTGACTGCCGTATTTGTCCCCTTTGTTGGCTTTCTTGCCAACTAGAAGAAGGAATCCCACTCTCTGTCCTGCCAACTTTGGAGAATCTGGAGTTATGTTACCCTCTGGGTTCACAGTTCAGTGGAAAACTCATTTTCCCAGACAGACAATATTCTTAATGTGCTTAGGTTGCCAGAACAGCCTATAAAAGCTTGTTTCACCTAAATTAGTTAGACTAGTATTAAAACGCCGAATAATAACGTTTCCGTGAGCAAATGAGGTCTTAATTCTAAGTAACCACATTAACAGACTTTTAAATCACAAACTGTTGTGAACTGCTGGGGACTTATGTAGTTTCACTGTCTTGAGTACCCAGTGACCTTCTTTTAATCTGCAGGGGTGATGATTTTGAAATTGCCGTTTCTGAAGAGAAGAGGAGGAGGTATAGACCCGACTGTTAAAGAACGCCTTTGGCTGACACTCCACTGGCCCAAGGATCAGCCAACGCAGCTGGTATCCAGCTGTTTTGGGTAAGTGTTGTTTTGGTCACACTGTCTCTGACATATTTGTTTTCCACTGAAACTTGAGAAATTCCTAGGGTTCTCTTTCTAGACACAGAAGATGGAAAAGGCAATGGTTAAGGCTTATATTACCATGGGCCATTTGTAATGGAAAAACTATGAGACCCGTTCATTCCTGTGCTGTCTAGTAATAGTGCTGGGAAAAAAATCCAGTTAAGTATAGCCTAGTGGTTCAGAACGTGAACTCTGAAGTCAGGCAGAGCTACATTTCAGAATCAGTCTCTTACCTTCTGTGTGTTCATAAGCATGACCCTTTACTCTGAGCTTCAATTACTTCATATGTAAAAGAGGGAGCTTACAGAATTTCCTGTCTCTTAGCGTGATTATAGCCATTCACTGAACAAAATGTATTGAGTACTGGCTTCTAGGTGCAGACAAGGGCCCTGCTTTTAAATAAAATGAAAGTTAAAAGATAAAAAAAATTCTCCTCCCACCAAAGAATGTTCATCATGGCCTTACTCTCCCACATGCCCCAAAGAGAAGGTATGTCTTAAAGCTCCGGGCCTGTGCAAATTATGGTGGCATTTTACAATTAAAGCTGTTAGGAAAGTCTGTTCCAAAGGTAGTGCAGTACATTCACATCATTCAAAAAGAATGCAGGAACATAGTGAAGTACTATTCCTACCACTGTCCTCTCAAGTGACTAGATTCCCTTCCGCACAGGTGGTGGCTCCTTGTTTCTATGTATGTTCTTTCTGAGCTATTTTGTGCATATTTCAGAATATGCAGTTTCTTCTTAAAAGAACAGTTAGCAAATTATTTTGCCAAGGAGGGCCCCTACTTTCTGTCCCTAAGTCGCTTGTTTTCAAATTGCTTGTGAAAGAGAACTCGTGCTTGTTTTACCTTCACAGAGGCGAGCTGTTGCTGTGGGATCTCACTCAGTCTTGGAGACGGAAATTTACTCTCTTTAGTGCTTCCTCAGAAGGGCAGAATCATTCAAGAATTGTATTTAACTTGTGCCCTTTACAAACTGAGGATGACAAACAGCTGCTGCTTTCCACATCAATGGACAGAGACGTAAGAACTGCTTATTTTGCATTCAGCATTGTAGAGCAGTGATTCATGACCTGGATGGGATTAGAGGGCTTTTCACACCATCCATCAGTTCTCAAGCCCCACCTTAGACCCCTGAGCCAATCTCAGAGTTGCTATTATTGATCAGCACTAACTGTGTCCACAGCGGAGAGTTTGGGGAAAGGTGAGGAGCCACCAAGATGCGTTTTTGTTAAAGCAGATAGGATAAACAATTGTCGCTGTGTCCAGGGAAGGATGTGTGAAATCATCATGCTTTGGCTTTCAAATATCCCGTCTGTATAGTTTAGGTAGAGAAACATCTGCTCTTGGTGAAATCTACAAGAGAGAATTGGCTTTACTTAAAGAGTCCATGACTATTGTTTTGCAGTTATGCTAGGCTTCTTTGATACACTATTTTCTCCCAAGCCACACTGTTAAACAAGTGAAGATTAAATAGGGAGCACTCCTCTTCCTCTGGGTATTAGATACTTTGTTTAGTGTCCCGAGGCCATCTTCATTCTTAGTTAGGGTTTGCCAAATGAGGAGATTACCAATGCTATATAATACAGTGTGGGGGGGGAGCCAGTGGACTCTGGGAAATGGGAGGCCTGGGTCTGGTTTATTCATTGTGTGGCCCTGAATTCACTTGACATCTCTGGGAATAAATGTATGCTACGGTCCCTTTGAGATCTATAATCTATTACCTTTTTTTTTCCCTAAGAGATACTTTATGCAATATCTACTGAAATACATTACATTATTCTTACCCATTTTTTGAGATGCTTATTCTTTTTCTAGTTTCTCTGATCTTTTTTTATATTTAGACTCTAACCTATGATCTTTTCAGGTAAAATGTTGGGACATGGCCACCCTTGAGTGCTGCTGGACCCTACCTTCCCTCGGTGGGTTTGCCTATAGCCTAGCTTTCTCTCCTGTGGACATGGGCTCTTTAGCCATAGGCGTTGGGGATGGCATGATCCGTGTATGGAATACACTCTCCATCAAGAACAACTATGATGTGAAAAATTTTTGGCAGGGTGTCAAGTCCAAGGTCACAGCGGTAAGGATGATTTCTTTGAGCTTGCTCTGAACTTTTTTCCAAATAAGTTAATTCTTGTAGTAAGAAATTAAAAATGATCTGGATGTGCATTAATAGAAGATAGAGTGAAGTTATAATATAAACACATATTGAATGGTATCAAATTATTAACAATGTAATGTGGCTCTTTGATGTGGGTAGGTATTGATGATTCATGAAAAGTGAAAATTATAAAACATGAAATGCAGATGACACAATATATATTTTTTGTTTTTCTCCATTTAACCTAAAAGTAATAAATGTTTGGTTAAAAGGAAAACCATTCAGAATTGTCAAAGCATTATGTTGTACACCTGAAACTAATTAGAATATTGTATGTCAACTATACTTCAGTAAAAAAATAACAGGGACACCTGGGTGGCACATAGTTAGTTAAGTGTCGGACTGGTTTCAGCTCAAGTTGGGATCTCAGAGCAGGGACTCAGCGCTCAGTGCAGAGTCTCCTTGAAATTCTCTCTCTCTCTCAAATAAATAGATCTTTAAATAAAAAAATAATAAAATAACAACATACAGAAAAAAAGAAAACCAAACCGTGCAGAAGTGTAGAACGCAAAAAAATTTCCTACCCTCCACTCTATTCTCCCACTTCTATAATGCAGAGAATTGCTGTTTCAGATTTTATTAAGAGTCCTATTATCTAAACTGTTATGGAATCTTTTCTCCCCACTCAGCAGTGTATCTTGCACATCATTTTTATGTTTGAACCTATTTTTGTTTTTTTCAACTGTATTTAACTTTATTCACCAAAAAAAACTGGAAAGATGCAAAATTGGCAATGGGGTGTTTTGGATAGTGGGATTACCAGTGACTTTTACTTTGTTTTGATGCTTTGCTTCTTTTAAATAATGAGAATTTGTTACCTTTAAAATCAGAAGATACCAAGAGCAAGAAAGCTGTGTATTTGAATGCTCGAAGGATAACCCAACGGTTCCCTTGACAGTTGTGCCCCTTTCCTCCTGTGTTTTGTAGCTGTGCTGGCACCCAGCCAAGGAAGGCTGCTTAGCTTTTGGGACTGATGACGGGAAAGTGGGATTGTATGACACCTACTCCAACAAGTAAGAAATAGAAGAGTGTTTGGCCCACTGACCATAATGTCATTGATGGAAGTTGATTTTGATTCATAAACCTGCATGTACATTAGAACTGGCCTGGGAAACATCTTTAAGATCCTGGCTGTGAGACTTGAAGCTTACAATGGAATTTTATTTTTAAAATTTTTTTCAGGTGATAGTGGTTCAGCCTTTCTGACCTGTGGTTACCACTAAAATAAAGCATTTGCTTTTGTTCTCCTTCAGCTTTTCTTACAGAAGTTTTCAGGCATCCATGAATAGTGAAAGCCTAGTACAGAAAACAGCTCTGTGCCTTACATCTAGACTGACCAGTTGTCAACATTTTGCCGTACTTGCCTTATCTTTGCACACTTAAAATTAACAGTAATTCCATAACAACATCTGATATCCAGTCCATATCCAGATTTCTTCAGTTCAGCCAAAAAATGTTTCCTTAGCTATTTTTTTTTCAAGTTCATTTCAATTAGGGTTCAACACATTGCATTTTGTTATGTCTCTTTAATCTCTTTTACTTTAAAACAGCACCCTCACTTCTTACTGTAGCATTGCCTTTTCAATTTGAAGATTCCAAATAAGTTTTGGTGAGAATATTCTACATTTTGAATTTACTTAGTTATTTCTTTGTGGTGATTTCTAATTCATTTCAGTAGTCCCATATTCTCTACAAGCGGAAGTTATATCTAGAGCTTCATCGTCCATTCCAGTGGTCTTTAGCTATAGGTGGCTCCTGGCCTGTGCTGGATGTGTAAATACACTCCAGAGTTCAAAGACAGTCTCCCCTCACCTCAAAATGGAAAATACCTCAATAATTAATTTATTTAGGTATATTTAAAGATAAAACTTTTGAATATTGAGCTAAATAAAATAAACTATTAAAACTGAATTTCACTTATTTATTCCCTTTCCTCAAATGTGGCTCTAAGAAAGCTTTAAGCTACATTATGTAGCTCGTATGTATGGCTCAACTTTATGAATCTGTTAACCGACAGCTAGCCTAGGTACTTGATTAGATTCTAGACCTGTGCTGTTCATTTGTAGCCCCATGTGGCTATTTATAGTTAAAATAATTAAAAGTAAATCAAATTAGAAGTTAAGTCCCTTGTTTCTCATGAGCTACATTTCAAGTGCACAAGGCCCAGTGCTTACTGAAGAGCACTGTTCTAAACCAGGGATTGGAGAGCCATGGCTCATGACCTAATAATGGTTCAATCTTTTTGAATTATTGGGGAAAAAAAACAAATGACTATTTTATGACATGAAAATGACATAAAATTCAGGTTTCAATGTCCACAGATAATTGGCACCCAGCCACGCTCATTTGTTTACACCTTATCAGGCTGCTTCCATAGCACCAGAGCACAGTGAGCAGAGAGGTGATGGACCTCATGGCCCAAAAAGTCTGAAATATGTACTGGCTGGCCCTTTCCAGGCTAAATTTGCTAATCCCAATTCTAGACCATTCATTTCTAAGTAGGAATTATTAACTACATTGGGGCACCTGGGTGGCTCCGTCGTTAAGCAGCTACCTTTGGCTTAGGTCGTGATCCTGCAGTCCTGGGTTCAAGTCCCACATCCTGCTTCCTGCTCGGCGGGAAGCCTGCTTCTCCCTCACTCCCCCTGCTTGTGTGTCCTGTCTTAGGTGTGTTTCGCTCTGTCAAATAAATAAACAAAATCTTTAAAAAAAAATTATTAACTACACTGCAGAGTCAACTATTTTTATATGCAATTTTAAATCTTTTTTTTTAAGATTTTATTTATTTATTTGACAGAGAAAGAGATCACAAGTAGGCAGAGAGGCAAGCAGAGAGGAGGAAGCAGGCTCCCCACTGAGCAGAGAGCCCAATGCGGGCCTCGATCCCAGGACCCTGAGATCATGACCTGAGCTGAAAGTGGAGGCTTTAACCAACTGAGCCTTCCAGGCGCCCTATATGCAATTGTTAAAGTACAGACGTAAATCCCATACGCAGTTCCCTGCATTTTTTTGTTCTGCAGTTAATTAACTCCATGTTTTAATTCTCAAAAAATAATAATACACTATTTCAAAGGGGCACTGAAGAAAATAAGACCATATTTCAATTTAAATAGCTCTGTGTCTTCACAAAACTGTCGACTAATTCTATTAAATTAATATCTTCTGGTTATTACGAGCTGAATATCCAAGCAAACAGGAAAGGTGTATAGGAGGAGGAAGGGTGCTGCTGTAGATAGGCTAATAGGCAGTATTCAGCCAGAACCACTTATTCTGTTTCTTTGAGCACAAAGGAATTGGGGCTTATTGTCCAGAATGATAATGATAATGATGCTTGTGCCAGAAACATGAAAGTAACTAAGTCAACAGCTGTGACAGCTAGTTAGGTCATAGGTTCTGAACTCCCAGGAACTCTCACATCATCCAGAGAATACCCTTTACGGTAAAGGTAACAGCCACACCAGCCTTTAGTGACACCTCACATGTCCTTAACCACTCCAGCCTTCCACATTACCCTCAAGAGCAAGATGTCCTCACAGTCAAAAACTTTGAAATCAGACTTCTCTAAAATCTTTTCTTAATTTAAGAATGTGATGTTAATAACAGGGTAAGCCTAAAATGACTTCTGGTCTTAAAAGTGAGTTGGGTCCATCTATATGATGATAATAGATACTTAGCAGTAGCCTTAGTTCTGGGTTAACAGTTTGCATTTTCTGTCTTGTTCTGTTTTTCTCTAGTCGTGATAGCCTTTACCACACTTGTAACTACAGTAACTTAAGAATATATGACATTTAAGTGAACTGGGCAACTGGGGAGAGAGGGGGGAAAATCCCAAACTGGCCCCGGGGCAGGTGAGGTGATGCAGGCTGTAGTGGGAAGGGATAACATTTTTTTCTGGGAAAGTACGTTTGGGACTTAAATCATTTTGGTGGCAGATATCATTATGTGGTACCTTATTTAACTGTTAGCTTCTCCACAATTGCCATTCAGAGGGTACTGTTAAGTTGTTTTTCTCTAGTATCAGTAACTAGTAGGTAGGAACCTTTTAGAAAAAGGTGGATGTTTTCCACTGTGCCTTCTGTTTAAATTTCTGTCATTCTGTTTCCCCCAGACCTCCACAGATTTCTAGCACATATCATAAGAAGACTGTGTATACTTTAGCCTGGGGGCCACCACTACCCCCCATTTCACTCGGTAAGTACCTGAGCCATTCTCTAACCAACATGAGTGCCTTCTCTTTCTTTCAGTTGAATTTTAAGATACTCAAGCTAGAAAGTCATAAGTATTCTAGTACAGCGACTGCTTATGCAAACTGTTGTGTCCCTAAGGATCCATGATGGCAGTCACAGCAGGTGATAAGTTAGAAACCATTCACCCATAATAAGAATCCCCAAACTCTACAGCATTATTTGGTCTCCTCAAACTGAATTTTTTCACTGTACATGTAGTTCCCTCATGCTGGCTTCTGGTGCCCAGTCTAATATGTTTTCACTAAATTGGCTATCACTTTAATTTTATCAGAATTGCAATGTTATTTGACTATATTAATGAACTACTGTGATCTGTTTTTCCTACAGTTAAAGCACATTTCGAATTCCTCAAATGATCTCTTTTTGGCATCACTGTACTCTGACCCTTTACCTCTTCTTGCTCCTCAGCCTTACCCTGATTAGCCCTGAAGTGATATCCATAGTAATTGCAATACATAGAGAAAATAATGTAAATCATCAGAACTCAAGGAGCATTGAAATTGTAGGTCATTCTTTCATTCAGCAACTGTTTAGTATGCTTGATTTGTGCCAGGCATAGTTAGTTCTAGCAGTGGTGAAAATAAAACCTGTCCATACAGAAACCCACAAGAACCACTGTTTGCTTCTTAAAAGTCAACAAGAGCATTGCTACAATACTAAACAAATCATTGCTTTGAGGACAGCTCCTTATAGTTAGTCATAGGAGGTCCTGCAGCTGCATATATTTAAATGCTCATAGAATGAAGTGCTCATTTCTGAAAGAAAAGGTAAATTCTCATAAATGTTGAGAATCAAACATGTTTTTTGATCCCAGCTTTGGCACCCATACTATCTGAATGGCAGGAGGATGGTTAAAGCAAATATGCTGCGTTATAAATTACATTATTGTAGAATTAATGTATCTTTTTATTTCTCCCAACAACTATGTTCATATTGCAAAGAACGGTAACTTTATTCCATTGTGTTAATAAAATTCTTTTAAAACAACTCATAGGAGCACCTGGGTGGCTCAGTCGTTGGGCATCTGCCTTCAGCTCAGGTCATGAGCCTGGAATCCTCAGAATCGAGCCCCGCATCGGGCTTCCTACTCAGTGAGAAGCCTGCTTCTCCCTCTCTCACTCCCCCTGCCTATGTTCCCTCTCTAGCTGTGTTTCTCTCTGTGAAATAGGTATATAACATCTTTAAAAAATATATTAAAACAACTCATAGTATGCTCTAGTATAGCAGCAAATACTTAAGCTGATGAAATGCAAAACTGATAAACTTTCTTTTCTTATCTCCTATAGGAGGAGAAGGAGACAGACCTTCCCTCACTTTATACAGCTGTGGAGGGGAAGGGATTGTCTTACAGCATAACCCCTGGAAGCTCGGTGGAGAGGCCTATGATATCAACAAACTCATCAGGGACACCAATTCAATCAAAGTGAGTTCTTACAGTCTAAAAGCCTTCTCTGAATCTCTGCATCTTCCTGGTTTCCCATCTTGCATAATAAATGCCATTATTAGAATATCCATTATGCTAATAGATTCTTTAGATGTTCCTAAAAGCATCAGTGAATTTGTGATTTATAATACATAATGTAGAAATCTTTATCCCTGAGTAAAGCAAAGAACTTAACCACACACACAAACACACACACAGGTTCTGTCTCAATTGCCATGTTGATTTATGATAAATTTTCAGATCTTGGCCAGCCACTTCCTCCAGGGTGACTTTAGTAAAAATTAATATGGTGGCCAAGTGTGGCAGCAAAGTATTTTGCTCAAAACAGAATAACCATTTTATTTTTAATTTTTTATTGAAATAATTACAGAATTTACACAAAGATAATACAGTTTCCTTACATCCTTGACCCAGATACCCACATTCGATCACTTTTTTTTATAAAGCTTTTTTTTTTTTTTTTAGATTTAATTTATTTATTTGACAGCAAGAGATCATAAGTAGACAGAGAAGCAGGCTCCCTGCCAAGCAGAGAGCCCCATGCAGGCCTCGATCCCCCAACCCTGAGATCATGACCTGAGCAGAAGGCAGAGACTTTAACCCACTGAGCCACGCAGGCGCCCTTGATCACTTTTGTCTTAACCATTTTATCAATCTGTCTAGGCCAGAACTATCTTTTGAAGTAAAACCATAAATGTTGAGAGTTCCTTACTCTTGTAAATGAGCATTTTTATTGGTGCTCGTTGTTTTTGAATGACTAGCAAAAATAACATTTAATCATAAATTATTTTTATCAACTATATTCTTTCATTAAATATTATCTCAACATTAACTTCAACAATGAATAAAAGAGATAAAGCTCTCCTGAAGAGCTTTTAGTTTTGTGGTAGTTGAATATGTGGATCAGAACTTCATACAAGGAAGGCACCCAGCTGACTTAGTCAAGGAATATGCAGATTTTGTTTTTCAAGATTGATTGATTGATTGATTTTTTTTTTAAGATTTTATTTATTTGACAGAGAGAAACACAGCCAGAGAGGCAACACAAGCAGGGGGACTGAGAGAGGGAGAAGCAGGCTTCCCGCCGAGCAGGGAGCCCGATGTGGGACTCGATCCCGGGTCTCCGGGATCATGACCTGAGCCGAAAGCAGTCGCTTAACCAACTGAGCCACCCAGGCGCCCCAAGATTTATTTTTTATTTGAGAAAGGGAGCGAGAAAGGGCCCCATCCCAGAACTCCAGGATCATGACCTGAGCCAAAGTCAGACACTTAACCAACTAAGCCACCGAGCAGCCCCCCAGAGCATGTGACCCTTGATCTCAGGGTTGTGGTTTCAAGCCCCATGTTGGATACAGAGATTACCTAAAAATAAAAACTTTAAAAAAAAAGTCATACAAGGAGTTTGGTCTGGAGTTAGACATTTGGAATTCCTGGGGGACCTGGGTAACTCATTTAGTTAAGCATCCGACTCTAGATTTTGGCTCAGGTCATGATCTTGGGGTGATGAGATTAAGCCCTGCCTCTGGCTTCTTGTTGGGTGTGGAGCCTGCTTGGGATTCTCTCCTTCCCTCCCTTTTGCCCCTCCCTAGCTGCTTGAGAGCTCACTCATTCTCTCTCAAAAAAAAAAAAAAGAAGAAGAGGAGGAAGAAAAAAAAGAAATTTGGAATTTTTTCAGATGAATGGTAGCTGAAGAAGTTGTGCGCATATATGAGATGGTCTAAAGGGACAAGAAGACAAGAGGAGGACAGCCTTGGTAAAATACCAACAGTTGGGAGGGAAAAAAAAATAGAAGGAAAAGAAACAGAAATAGACAGGAAGAGAACCAGGGTAGTGTATATAAAGCTTTTGTTAAGGAGACATGACTCCCATGTATCAAGCCAATGGACATGTTACATTCTCTGTTGTGGAATAGAAATCATTTTAATGAAATTCATTTTACAGGGTTAGACACTGCAAACATTTAGTATTTACTGGCCTCTCTTTTTTATCCCAATTAAGGAAATTACAGTTAGAGTGCTTGCTTTTACTAACTCTTGTGGTAACTCTATGTAGGTTATATACAAGTTGCATAATTAGAACATTTTAAACTCTAGGGAGTGTTTTTTCTCATGCTGTCATTGTAAGTTATACAGGCAGATTAACAATGCTTTTAGTCAGGATTGGTCTGTTTTGCTTTCTAGTACAAATTGCCTGTACACACAGAGATCAGCTGGAAAGCAGATGGCAAAATCATGGCTCTTGGCAACGAAGACGGGTATGTGTTTGTTTCTTTAAAAAAAAGCAAAACAAAAGCAGAAAAGTTTGTAATTGCCCATACATTTAATCAAAAACTGATAATGCCATCTATAATGTTAGTTGAGGAGCCCTGTTGTATATGATATTCTGATCTATCCTTGATATCCTTGAAGGATCCAGCAGCTCCCCCTGCCCCTTTGAGAATACAAAATAAGCTGGGTATTTTTAGTCTAAAGGAATGTTTGCCCATTCAGTGTTTGGGTTGTTTTATGCTTCACAAAATGCTCATCTGTTGCACTGAACTGCCTAAATCTTTTTTTTTTTTTTTTTTTAATGTAAGCCTGGACAGAAATGCTTTTTTTTTTAGACCTTACTGTGTTCTTTCTGATGTTGATCATAGCATAGCAACATAGTTATAATTTAGCCATTGGTTCATTAATTCTATTTTAGTTTTTCCATAGCACCGTTTATCATAAGAGGCTGATAAACACAGCTTTACAGAGATTATTGGGATTTTCTTAAAGCTGAATATACCTGTTGAAAGAACAACCTTTTGTATCTGGTTCTCTGTAAGAGAGTGACCTTTGCAGTGATAGATGGGGTTATCCTGTTCCATTTCACCTTTGTTTGAGTGATGGAATGAGGGAGATACCAGTTTGCATTAGATTGTAATTTGATCATCCATCTTCTCATGTGTTTGTGATTCCAGATCAATAGAAATATTTCAGGTTCCCAACCTGAAACTGATATGCACCATCCAGCAGCATCACAAGCTTGTGAATACCATCAGCTGGCATCATGAGCATGGCAGTCAGCCGGAGCTGAGCTACCTGATAGCGTCTGGGTCCAACAACGCCGTCATTTACGTGCACAACCTAAAGACTGTCATAGGTAACTTTGGTTTCTTACACACTGGGGTGATAACTGTTCAGCTATTTCACATTCCAGGTTTTGTTTTAATTGCTTTTTGGTATTTAAATGATATTCTCATTGTTTTTTCTGCTTTCAAAAGTAACATATTTTTGGGGCCCCTGGTGGTTCAGTCAGATAAGCAACTGCTTTCGGCTCAGGTCATGATCCCAGGGCCCAGGGATCGAGCCCTACATCAGGCTCCCTGCTCAGGAGAGAGCCTGCTTCTCCCTCTCCCTCTGACTGCCGCTCCCTCTGCTTGTGCGCTCTCTCAAATTAAATAAATAAATAAAATCTTTAAAAAACAAAACAAAAGTAACATATTCTTCTTAATTAAAATAAGACAGGTGCCTGGATGACTCAGTTGGTTACACATCAGACTCTTGTTTTTGGCTCAGGTCAGAATCTTGGGGTGGTGAGATAGAGTCCGCATAGATGGTTAAAAGAGCCCCCCCCCTTTTTTTTTAAGATTTTATTTGACAGAGAGAAACACAGCCAGAGAGGGAATACAAGTAGGGGGAGTGAGAGAGGGAGAAGCAGGCTTCCCGCCGAGCAGGGAGCCCAATGTGGGACTTAATCCCAGGTCTCCGGGATCATGACCTGAGCTGAAGGCAGTTGCTTAACCAACTGAGCCACCCAGGCACCCCAAAAGAGCCCCTTTTTTAAACAAAGCAGTGAGATTACTTTTTTCCTAATTCCCTAATATGAAGGAATTATAATCTAACACTACACTATTTCCAGACTATTGCCAAGTATGTGCTGTCAGCCATAGTGAAAATAGTTGACATTTTTATTTTTTCTAGAATATTCTATAGTTTCCTGAGAATCCTTTTCTGGAACAATAACAAAGAAAATGATTCTAGCAGGTTCCCTCAAGTTAAAAGCAATATGGGAAAACTATTAAAGTATAGACAGGCGGCGCCTGGGTGGCTCAGTTGGTTGGGCGACTGCCTTCGGCTCAGGTCATGATCCCGAGACCCGGGATCGAGCCCCACATCGGGCTCTCTGCTTGGCGGGAAGCCTGCTTCTCCCTCTCTCACTCCCCCTGCTTGTGTTCCCTCTCTCGCTGTGTTTCTTGCTGTCAAATAAATAAAATCTTAAAAAAAAAAAAAAAAAAGTATAGACAGACTTTCCTAACAATAAATAGTAGACAGTGTATAACTAATGAGCATGACATGTTAGAAAGCTTATTCTGGTCCTTATTATTATTGTGATTCCAAATTAAGCATCCACTTTGGCAGAGGGCATTAACTTAATTCTTCAGAGCAATATAGATCTTTTTCTACTTTAACACTAACATCTCAGTTTGTTTTTTATTTCATATCCACTGAATAACAGAAAAAGACCAAAAAATGGCCAGAATCAGTATTACTTTACTTCAGACTTAGAGGAAAGATGCAAGAATAATACAGAGAACCCTCATACACACTTTCACACGTTCAACCACTATTAACCCTTTGTCATATTCACTTGGTTCTGTGTATGTGTGTGTGTGCCTGTGTACATATTTTTTCCAGACTGTTTATGCTGCTTGCATCATATCCCCATGTCCCTTAGTATTTGTATATTTTATAAGAATAAGGATATTCCCTTATAACCCACAATTCCATTAAGAACTTCAGTTAATTTAACAATATATATACAATAGTTTAATCTACCATCCATATTCTAGTTTTGTCAGTTGATCCAGTAATCAGTAATGTCCTTTATATCTAGAATAGTCTCTAAGCCTTTTTTTTTTTTAATCTTTTTAATATTGCCCTGTTATTTCATAGTTGTCCCCTCAGTCTGGGTTGGTCTGATATTTTCTCATGATTAAGTTTACATTATATATCTTTAGCTACCATAAAAGTGATGATACATCCTTCTTGATATTACATGCAAAAGATACTATTTTCATTTTGGTGGCTTTTAGAAAAACAGAATCACATCTAACACTTCTTGGGGTAAACCACGTGGGAGGCACTTTTTACGTGCCCACTATCTTCAGCAATAGATACTACTACCTGCTGAAAGGCATCTAGAAAGCATATGGCAAAATCTTGACTCTCCATGTTAACCCTGTGTGTCTTTTTGTTGCTGTTGGTAGAAATGACATTTTCTCCTCATCTCCTAGAGAGCAATCCTGAATCTCCAGTGACCATCACAGAGCCCTACCGGACCCTGTCAGGGCACACAGCCAAGATTACGAGTGTGGCATGGAGCCCACATCATGATGGAAGGCTGGTGTCTGCCTCCTACGATGGTACAGCTCAGGTACTGTTATGTCCTTGATTCTATAGGCTCTTCACTGCATACTCTCTTTGCCCCAGTTGTGTTGTACATTCTTTCCCTGGCCACTAGCTTCTGCAGAAAGGGGTCTTCTGAGCTCTAAAAGGTATTTTAGTTTATCCCACATATCTAGGCCCTTGGCAGGCTAAGATTGGGTTTTTGGGTTTTGTTTTTATTTTTATTTTATTTAGATGAAAGGGAAAGTATTGATAAGAACTAGCTAAATTCTAATGTTCTTTAACATTTCATTCTTACTGTCATATGATGGACTAAATTGATGGAAGAAGTACTTGTTCCTGTTTTAAACACAAAAACGGTGGCTATAAATCAGTAACAGTCTTTAATAATAAATTGGTGAGTCAGAAATCTTCAGATTGGAGAAAATAAAGATGAGATGCCAAGCCAGAGAGCTGTGAGGTAGGACTTTCAAATACCAGAACCAGAACAGACATGAGGAGCTAGAGAGCTAACTTCTAATGGGTGTCCATCTCAGTGCTGAGTTGTAACTATCTGCACAAAGCTAAGAACCAGCAACGGCTGACCTCTGTGAAATGGAAACAGGTAATTCAAGAATCAGTAAGGAAATTGATAATTTCACAGAGAAGTTATTCACAGGACAGAAGAATCACCTGTGAGAAATCAGTCATACACATGCACTACATTTCTAAAATTTGAACTCCTAAGAGAAAATAATAAATCACAAGAGGAAATAAGAGTACACAGATTTTTTTTTTTTTTTGTCTTTTTTAACTTGCATCCCCCAAAGCAATAGATTAACCAGAATTTATCTATGCTTTTGTGTGACTTTTGGGTTTAGGTATGGGATACTCTCCGAGAAGAGCCTCTTTGCAATTTCCGAGGACATCGGGGTCGACTGCTTTGTGTGGCATGGTCCCCACTGGATTCAGACTGCATCTACTCAGGGGCAGATGACTTCTGTGTGTACAAATGGCTTACTTCCATGCAAGAACATTCCCGGCCTCCTCAAGGTTGGTCAGAACTGGGAGCCCATAAATGCTTGCCTAATTCCATTTCTCCCTTCCTCAGTAATTGAGTGGACCAAGGTCAAGAAGAGGATGTTCCTGTAGGGTCACAGTGATAGTATATGGCATGGGTTACCTTCCTAAACAAAGAAGGCAGCCATGAGGACAACGTACAAATAGTAATGAGTATAACTAGCTTCCAGATCTTGGTTTCTATATATCATTTTCTGTTAAAAGGGACTGACTGGGGCTTCCTAGAGAAATGGCTAATTCCAGGATGGGAAGGAAAAATATGAGATGGGCATGGAACATCATCTGGTGCCACAAAGGAAGGAAGTACTCAAAAACTTAGATATATCAAGACAACAAAGAAGCCAGCTTGCAGGGGCTCCCACTAACCAAATCTGGGACAGTCTAAGTTGAAATTATTGAAAATAATGAACAGGAGAATTGCCATAAACAGAAAACTACACAGAGAGGTGCCTGGGTGGCTCAGTCAGTTAAGCATCTGCCTTTGACCCAGGTCATGAGCCCGTCATTGATTAAAACAAAAGAGGAACCCATGAGTCCATTTTGGGGGGAAAAAAAAAATAAAAGTCTAATAAATGGGAAGAGACAAAAGCTTTGTTCATAACAGAATCCCAACTAATAAATGTAGAATGAATGATGGAAATCAGAAAATTACCATTCAGCAATCATCACAGTAACACTTTGTGGTCAAGAAATGTCAATGGAGAGGTACCTGGGTGGCCCAGTCGTTAAGCAACTGCCTTCAGCTCAGGTCATGATCCCGGAGTCCCCGGACATCGTGTTCTTTGCTCGGTGGGAAGCCTGCTTCTCCCTCTCTTACTCTCTCTGCTTCTGTTCCCTCTCTAGCTGTGTTTCTCTCTGTCAAATAAGTAAAATCTTAAAAAAAAAAAAAAAGAAAGAAAGAAAGAAAAGAAAGAAATATCAGTGGAGGAGCGCCTGCATAACTCAGTTGGTTGAGCATCTGCTTTCAGCTCAGGTCACTATCCCAGGGTCCTGGGATCAAGCCCTGCATCAGGCTCCCTGCACAGCGAGGAGCCTACTTCTCCCTCCCCCTCTGCCTGCCACTCTGCCTACTTATGATTGTGTGTGTGTGTGTCAAAAAAAAGAAACATCAATGGATACTAAAACTAGTGGATGCAAATACTTAGTAATTACAAAGGAAAAATGATTTTCCAAGGAGAAACCTGTAAGACACCCCGTTAACCAGTTGGCGAAAATAAACAACCAAATAATGAGAGAAATAGAAATTTTATGCTACCTCCAATGTTGTATTGACAGCATCACTCCTATGTATGCCAGCCCAAAATGCAAAACCTAAATTTAATCCTGACAAACATCTGGCAGTGGGGGAAATCAACAAAGTAACTGTCCTGTAATCTTTACAAGTTTCAAGTTAATGAAAATTAAAGGAGGGGCGCCTGGGTGGCTCAGGTGGTTAAGCGACTGCCTTCGGCTCAGGTCATGATCCCGGAGACCTGGGATCGAGCCCCACATCGGGCTCCCTGCTCAGCGGGAAGCCTGCTTCTCCCTCTCTCACTCCCCCTACTTGTATTCCCTCTCTGGCTGTGTTTCTCTCTGTCAAATAAATAAAATCTTAAAAAAAAAAAAAAAAAGAAAGAAAGTTAAAGGAAAACAAGCCTCTCTCGGCTGATGGAAACTAGGGAAGCATAACAAGCAAGTCCATTGCATAATCCTGGATTGTTTCCTTTTGCTATAGAAGACATTCTCCGTACATGTGGCAAAACTTGAATATGGTATATAGATAGCAGTAATGTACTGGTGTTAATTTCCTGGTTTTAATGGCTATGCTACAGTAATGTAGAAGAATGTCCCTATGTATAGAATATATACTATAAGTCTTCAAGGATAATTGGGTGTCACATTCATGATTTAATGAAACCCTACAAAGGTTTAGTTAATATGTTGATAATACAACTAAAAATTCATTGAGAAGGAAGGGAAATGGTGAGAACACTATCAAAAAAAAGAGTGATGACATTTTGGAGGTTACCTCGTAAAGCACTTTTAACCAAGAATATATATTTTATCTATGACCATCCCATCTTGAATGCATCTGATCTCGTTTGATCTCAGAGGCTAAGTAAGCAGGGTCAGGCCTGGTTAGTATTTGAATGCGAGAATGTATATTTTAGTCCTTGCCCTAACTGTGATTCCTCTAGGTAAGAAAAGTATTGAATTAGAGAAAAAAAGACTCTCTCAACCTAAGCCAAAGCTCAAAAAGAAGAAAAAGCCCACCTCAAGAGCTCCTGTAAAGCACGAAGTATACGATGGAAATGAAGATGAGAGCATCAGGGAGAGCTCAGGACCTGTTGAGAATGGCGTGTCTGACCAAGAGGGTGAAGAGGAAGCCCGGGATCCCGAGTTCCCAAGTGGCGTTGCCCCAGTGGGTATGTGGCCAAATCCTTTGTTTCCTAGACTCTAGGAATTAGCAGGCATGACCAGCAAACTAAGCCAGATCCTTACTCAGTTCAAAACTTCTCTGCCTTTGACCTACTTATTGTCCCATCCCTTTAACTTAGGTTGTATCTTTGGTGCCATCAGAAACTGCACTAGTTTCTTAAAAGGTTGTTTTTAAGCCTCTAAACCTCTTTAAAGTATTAAAGAGGAGCCTGGGATAGAAGCAGTGAAAGTCTGTAGAGAACACTTCTTACTAACTTGGGGAAGACAAGACTACTGGGCAAAAGTGAAACCAGGAGAGTCTATCCATAGAACCTTACATGAGAGAAGTTTTCCCAGTAAGACATCTACCAGTTCCTGAAAGAAACCATTGTTCCGTACAAGTATCTGACCTAGAAGCTACCACCACTCAAGTCCTCCCCCTTCATAACTGGGTTTGTACCTAGTGTGTTTGTGTTGTTGTTTCTGAAAAAATGTATGAATTAGGTTCTTCTAGTTTGGTAAACTATCATGGCAGTTAGATTTCTCACAAAACAGTTTTTCAGGGTTTTGTCACTAATTTTTAATAATGCAGTCTGGTTCTAGTTTGAAGAGAAAAAAGTTACTAGATAAAATTTTAGTACTTTTTTGTATGTTTACCTTTAGGTTGTGGTACCTATGACCTATTAAAATGATTAAATAGCAAAAAGTATAAGTAGAAGAAATGACTCACATTTAATTCTAAAATGGAATATTTTGATGTGACACAATTAAAATGGCCAAAATCTATGGTACCCTTTCCATCCCAAGGGATGGCTGTTGGATGCATAGTTTGGGAAAATAAAGAACCAAAAGTTTAATGAATTTTTTTTTTTTTTTACATTTATCAAAATACCTCTTTATCATAGAATGGTTGTACAAAATGTCCTTTACCCCTATAGATCAATAGCTGGGCTTTTTAAAGTTCGTGGTTTGTGTGCCCAGGATTGGGACTCTGTATCACATACCCTTCGTATTCCCTGTTATAATTAAACATGCAATTAGTACTTTGTCATCTAAATACGTGAGAAGTCTAATGCCATCTAAGCAAAGTTTCAGAACTCCTGGGCCTGTGGTATAAGACTGTGGGGGCTAGAAACAACTTCTCCTTAGACCAGTTAGTCAGAGTTCCTGGAATATAGACAGTTTGTGAGGTGGAAAAAGGAAAACTACCCATGCTTCCTTTCCAAAGTATTTTATCTCCTATTGTGGAATACATAAAATTACACTATTAAGCCTAGTAAAGTTCTTAATTATTAAAAAGAACTAGATTCTGCACTGTCCTCCAAACTTTTTTTCTTTATCCCCTATGATGTAGCTTCTAGAGAACCAGTTACCTGCACCCCGGTTTCGTTAGGCTTTGAAAAGTCAAAGGTCACTGTTAATAACAAAGTCACTTTACTGAAGAAGGAGCCACCTAAAGAGAAGCCAGGTTGGTGCCTAATGATTAAAGTATTTTGTGAAAGCATCCTCAAATATCGCATGCAACCAAAAACTCTGAAGTGTTTGGTTTTTATTGTTGTTTTTTTGTTGGGGTTTTGGGGGTTTTTTTTAGGTTTTAAACATTTGTTGTTTTGATTGTTTCAGTTTTGGATCGTGTTTTTAAACAGCTTTAACAATTAAACAATTTTAAACACTTTTTAGTGTTTTAATGATGAAATGTCATTTTGCAGCGATTGATAATGCTTCACAGGCATTCACAGCGACATGTTTGTATGTGTTGTGGACACGGCCCCTAGCTAATTTAACTTGAAAGCTTTGTAAGCACAGGAATTTGTCTGATGCCCAGCAGTATCCTTTCAGTAAGTTAATGTCACACAATGGCCAATTAGTTTCGTGATTCTGGTCAGCTCTTCTTCAGGTGGTCTGTATTTTTACTGCATTTCAGAATCCTTAACCAAGAAACGAAAAGCTCGTTCCATGCTTCCACTGACTACCAGCCTGGACCACAGGTCCAAGGAGGAGCTTCATCAGGACTGTTTGGTATTAGCAACTGCAAAACACTCCAAAGGTACAAAAACAGACTTCTTTGGCCCATCTGTAGTCTTCTGGGAACTAGCCCATAAGACGTGCTTTTATATTTGTTGAATGAATATGCAAACCAATGTCTGAAATTGTTTGTGTTTCTACATTCTCTTCCAGGTTTCCCTCCCCCCCCATCCAGACCCCAGTGCCAAGCTCCCCATTCTGATCCACCACCAGCTCTCCCCAGTGACTTTGAGATGCACTGCTCTGATTTATTGTTAAAAGTTGAGTTGTTACCAGCCATCTGTGTGCCAGAATTGGTGTGATGGCTTAAATAGTTCAGCATGAATCAATTCCTTCAACTGTCTCTTCCCCAGGAAACAGTATTTTCGTGTAGGGGAAAAAAAAAAAAAAAACTGGCTTATTAGAAATATACCCATAATATGGCAGATCCTTTTTTAGAATTTTGGTGGAAGTATTTGTTTTAGAAGGTTTTTTTATTTTACTTTGGCAAAGCCCTCATTCAGTGCCTATTATTTTTATATTTGAATAACTATATTTTTTTTAATTTTGCATTTTACATGTTAAAATGGGATACATATGATAAAATGATACTCAAAGATTCAAAAAGAATGTAAGTCTTTTCTATACTCCCTGATACCTACTCCTCCCATTTACCCCTCAAGGCCAGACTATTACCAGTTTCTTGTCTCTCTCCAGAAATATTTTATGCTCTTATATACATAGCCCTCTTTTGGGGACTTTTTGATGACTTCCTATAATTTATACACCTAATCATATAGTTTTACATTATTAACCTTACTAGAAAATTGTTTTGTTTTCTATTGCATTTAAAATACATGTTGA
>PITA01027221.1:0-21313 GCA_004023965.1 Spilogale gracilis | reverse complement strand
TCTTTTTGGGTGTTGAGTTTGAGTAGTTCTTTATAGATCTTGGATACCAGCCCTTTGTCTGTAGTGTCATTTGCAAATATCTTCTCCCATTCTGTGGGTTGCCTCTTTGTTTTGTTGACTGTTTCCTTTGCTGTACAGAAGCATTTTATTTTGATGAAGTCCCAGAAGTTCATTTTCGCTTTTGTCTCCTTTGCCTTTGAAGACATGTCTTGAAAGAACTTGCTGTGGCCGATGTCAAAGAGGTTACTGCCTATGTTCTCTTCCAGAATTTTGATGGATTCCTGCCTCACGTTGAGGTCTTTCATCCATTTCGAGTTTGCCTTTGTGTGTGGTGTAAGAGAATGGTCTAGTTTCATTCTTCTATACGTAGCTGTCCAATTTTCCCAGCAAGATTTATTGAAAAGACTGTCTTTTTTCCACTGGATATTTTTTCCTGCTTTGTTGAAGAAGATTTGCCCATAGATTTGTGGGTCCATATGTGGGCTCTCCACTCTGTTCCATTGGTCTATTTCTCTGTTTTTGTGCCAGTACCATGCTGACTTGGTAATCACAGCTTTGTAATAAAGCCTGAAGTCAGGTAATGAGATGCCCCCAGCTTTGCTTTTCTTCTTCAACAATTCCTTAGCAACTCGGGGTCTTTTTTGGTTCCATATAAATTTTAGGATTGTTTGTTCTAATGTTTTGAAGAATGTTGGTGGAATTTTGATCAGAATGGCATTGAAAGTATAGATTGTTCTGGGCAGTATAGACATTTTGACAATGTTTATTCTTCTGATCCATGAGCATGGAACGCTCTTCCATCTTTTTATGTCTTCTTCAATTTCTTTCAAGAGTTCTGTAGTTCCTTGAGTACAGATCCTTGACTTCTTTGGTTAGGTTTATTCCTAAGTATCTTATGGTTTTTGGTGCTATAGTAAATGGAATCGATTCTCTGATTTCCCTTTCTATTTTTTCATTGTTAGTGTATAAGAATGCAACTGATTTCTGTGCATTGTATCCTGCCACATTACCGAATTGTTGGATGAATTCTAGTAGTTTGGGGGTAGAGTCTGAAGATTTGTTTTTTATTAATTTTTTTATTTAAAATTTTTTTGAAGGTGTTTTAAAAATATGTTTACCTTTTATTTATTTATTTTTTTTAAAAAATATTTTATTTATTTGACAGAGAGAAACACAGTGAGAGAGGGGACACAAGCAGCGGGAGTGAGAGAGGGAGAAGCAGGCTTCCTTCTGAGCAGAGAGCCCGATGTGGGGTTCGATCCCAGGACTCCAGGATAATGACCTGAGCCGAAGGCAGTCACCCAACCAACTGAGCCACCCAGGTGCCCTGAAGGTTTGTTTTTATTAAGTTCTCTGTCCATGTATCTCTGTATCCATGAGGATTCTTCTCAGCATGCTTTAAAAAATAGCACTCTCTTCCCCCATTCACCCTACTCTGGATTATTCCTAGGTTTATTTTGCCTTATGGCATTTATCACCACTTGAAACTTGTTTGAATATTTATTGTTACTGTTTGTTCCTCCCCAGCCCTCTAAACTAAAATTTAAATACTATGAGGAGAGAGACTTTGGTCTATTTGGCTCATTACTTTATACTCAGTGCTTGACATAATATGTGGCATATAGTAAGTACTCAATAAGAATTTGTTGAATGGATAAATTAATCCCTTTAGTTTAAACTTTGTCCCTTTATTTTTTGCAATTATTTTTTGAAGATTATTGAGGTTCCAAAGTTGAGCTTTGACCTCACTCTTGGAAAATGTGCCATTCAAGCTGTGGCTTTGTTCTCAGATTTTAGAAAACCAAATCACCAAATGCCTACTTTACTGCCGTTTCTGTAATTCCTAAACTGACTGCTTCAGGTTCACTAGCTTGTTAAGAGATGTCTGGATCTCAAAACAGCCAACAACAGTAAATATGTTAAAGAAATACTCTTAAAAGGAAAATAAGTATAATATCACATACTGTCATAGCCACTGTAAAAAAAAACACAAAAACAAACACACACACAAGCAAAACAAGCCCACAACATTGTGAAGGGTATGAATGGTTCCAGGCTTAAAAAATATGATGTTACATTCACACCCTTTACTTGTAGGTTCAGAGAAGAATTACAGTATGGGGTACTGTGACAAGAGTACTGGCTATAAAGTAGTGGACCACTTATTATTCTTCCTCAGCCAAAGACAAGCACCATAATATCCAAGAGATTTTGGAACTGCCTTGTCAAATAGTCATACACAACATTCAAATAGGAAAGGAGAAGCTACTACATGTTTAAAGTCTTCCTGTACACATAGAATTATCAACAAGCCAGGACTTAGAAAAAAGTCTCTTGATAAAATAGTTCATTTGCTGGAACCTGTGGAAGAGGTAACCTAACTCATGAGCTTGAGGGTGCAAGCATTTCTTTCATAATATCTACTGTAAGGAGTCTTTTCTCATGTTGCTCCAGGAAAAATGGTGAAATCGCTGTGCATCTAATGAAAATGATGGCGCAAATAGAGTCAGAGACTATTTTGCTATCTTGGAAGACATTTATGGTGCTCTGTTGACACACTTCTAGATGTAAGGTGTTTTTTTGTTTTTGTTTTTGTTTTTTTAAAGATGTTTTTAGAAAGAGATACAGCGAGAGAGGGAACACAAGTAGGGGGAGTGGGAGAGAGTGAAGCAGGCTTCCTGATGAACTGGGAGCCTGATGTGGGGCTCCATCCCAGGACTCTGGAATCATGACCTGAGCTGAAGGCAGATGCTTAATGACTGAGCCATCCAGGCACCCCTAGATGTAAGGTGTAAGGGCAAATTAAAGTAGTAAGTTCTTGAATAATGTTTAAAATAAAAAATTATAAATGAGGGCAAAAACTTGCTTTTGCTTCTGGAAGTGTTCTGAAAGCATCTTCCTCCAGCAGTGCACAGAGATTCTATTTGTGAGGTTGCTTCAGTGAAATTGCACACTGTTGAGTAGATAGATCTTAAATCCAGAAGGAGCAGGGGAGATGAGAGTTTAGTTTCATCCACTTGTTACTGGAGTGGAAGGGCAACATTACTACCAGCAGTAGCCTGTTTTGACTAGATTTGACAAAGAAATTCTTTCCCTTTTGCAACCTTGGTTGAAAGGAATGGTCTATTTGACTTTGTAAATGCATGGTACATGACCATGCATAGGAGCAATCTGTAAGTCAATGGAGCTGATTATTGCAGCACTATAATGTGAACTTTAATATTTGAGAAATATTTTAAATAATCGGATCAGAGTGGTGATTCAGTTTATTTCCTGGAAAAATATTCAGATTTATCCTATCTCAAGACTTTCATTCTGTGATAATGAGTTTCACCTTTGGTTTTGACCTCATCTGAATGTTGAATTCTAACCTGGCCCTTCAGTATTGTGCCAATGTATGCATGTGTTACCTTTCTATTAACTTCTAAGTAGATACAAAATACCAATCAGAATACAATGAACATCAATCAGTTACATTTGATTTAAGAAAAAGAACAACATCTGGTTATTGTTAAGTGCCTTGTGTGCCTTCCTCAAGTCAGTCCTTTTCCCCTAGAGGTGTCCACTCTTCTGAAGTTTGCATTTATCAGCTCCTTACTCTTATTTATAGTTTTATGACATGCATATGTTTACATGGTTGAACATATTTTTTAGTATATTTTTAGGTTTTCTATAACAAAATTTTTAACATTTTATTTTTTTTTTATTTTTTTTTAAATGTTTTCCTGTATTTTCTTTTTTTTTTTTTTAAAAGATTTTATTTATTTGATAGAGAGAAACACAGGCAGAGAGGGAACACAAGCAGGGGGAGTGAGAGAGGGAGAAGCAGGCTTCCCGCCGAGCAGGCAGCCCGATGTGGGGCTCGATCCCGGGTCTCCAGGATCATGACCTGAGCTGAAGGCAGTCGCTTAACCAACTGAGCCACCCAGGCGTCCCAAAATTTTTAACATTTTAAAACATTATATCCATGGGCAACATTCATTTTCATGGCACTATGGGATTTTATGTGAACAGCCCACACTATTTATTCATTCCCCTCTTTATGTACATGTGTTATTTGCTTTTTTAAAATTTTACTCTTTCAGAGTCTGTCTGTCTTTTTTTTTTTTTTTAAAGATTTTATTTATTTATTTGACAGAGAGAAACACAGCTACAGAGGGAACACAAGCAGGGGGAGTGAGAGAGGGAGAAGCAGGCCTCCCGCTGAGCAGGGAGCCGGATGCAGGGCTCTATCCCCGGACTCCAGGATCTTGACCTGAGCAGAAGGCAGTCACTTAACCAACTGAGCCACCTACGTGCCCCTTTCACAGTGTTTCTGTGAATATTCTTATATCGTGTGTCCAGATGCATAGATGCAAGTGTTTCTCTATGGGTGTGTGTATGTAGAGGGAGGTGGGCACAACTAGTGATGGAGTGTGAAGTTGGAAGTCAAGTGTCATTTTCCTCATGTGGATGTCCAATTAGCTCAACCATCCTTTCCCCACTCCTGTGAGTGTCCCCTCTTGATATAGTGCCATTTATGACTTAGCCTATGTCTAGTCACTCTATTTTGTTCCATAGATTTATTTGTGTCTTGAGGCATCCATGAGATATTGAGTCTTATGAACAATGACATCTCCCTCCATTTATTTAGGTCACCTCTGCTGTCTTTCAGTGAAGCTTTATAAGTTCCCTGTCAGAGGTACCACACATTTTGTTCCTTGGGCCATATGAAAGATGTCAGAAGCACTGCTCAACCTCTCCACTGCTTCTTCCAGATTGGCTAGCGTGCTTTTGGCAAAATTCCAGGCTCACATCTTTGTCTTTCTATTTTCTTTTAGATATTGGCCCAGTAATTCCATACTGCCTTTTTAGCTTGATACTCTAAAGAACATGATTTTTATATTCTGTCTGGATATTTTAGTTTCCTTCAGCAGGAGAGTTGGCCCAAATTACTCAGTCTGCCACCTCTGGGAGGAAGTCCCCAGATCTTCTTTATCCTTGCATCCTCTAGATCTTTCCAATTTATCTCCTCTTCCTTTCCCCTGCTTCTCTCATTATCTTATCTCTTAAGCACCAAACTTCACTTTACTCTGCTTCTTTCATCCTATCGGCTTCATTTCTTTCAGCTTCTCTGGTGGCTTCTCCTTTCCCCCTTTCTTTATATTTTAATTAAAATTATAGCATGTTTCATGACAAAGACAAACAGAAGTGAGCTTGGTGGAAAGTAAAAACATTAGCACATCCCTCAAAACAAAATAACACAGAAGTTCCACGAGAATTCAGCCACAAAACATGTTTGCTTATCATGTACAAAATTCAGAAAACTCATAGAGGAAAATCAGGAGACAGTGTGGCAGTGTCAAGAGAACTTGGCCTTACATTAAGACAGATTTGGACTTTATTCTGTCTCCACCACTTGATAGATGTGGAAACGGGCAGATATAGGGACTGTGATTAATTAATTTAAGTTGACCTCTTTTTTTCCCTTTTAGTTGGTCAGTAGATCTATATTTTGTCCATCTTAGCTACACAATTCACCTGATGTTCTTTATATTCCACAGTGGACAGAAGAGTTCATTTTTCATTAAAAGAAAAGATCTCTGTAGGTGCTTTATCTGAAGTCCCAATAGGTAAATAATATGGGTTGTCAGATGTTCAAGTCCTTTGAATTATTTTGGAATTTAGATTGTCCAGTTCTCTGGATTAGCCGATGGCACCACATTACCTAATTAAGTAAATATCTGTCCTTTGGTATTTCTTTGGTTTACACTAGGGAAAAGAATTATGGTTTTGATGTAGGAGACTTCTGGGAGAGGTCACTGAAGATTGTAAATGATTTAAGACAGAGAGGAGGACAAGGAAGGCTTTTGAGAGATTAACATACCAGGAGTTGGAGAGGAATATAACCCTTGCCAGAAGTGTGTCTCAATTTACACAGAAGATCAATTTATGAAAGTTTGTATATGCATTAACTTTTAATAAGTGTAATCACGTTAGAATTTCCCAAAGGCTATTAGTACATAATGAAACCTGGTTGTGAATCCTTTTGTAAAATGAAAACTGGTTTTTGTCCTTTTTTGAAAATATCAGATTTTATTAAACTAAATGGTATATGGTCTTGAAAATGTTAACTATTAAAAATAGACTTGAAGTATGAACATATTATTCATTTACCAAGGAGCAGATTT
Organism: Spilogale gracilis; assembly: GCA_004023965.1. Taxonomy (NCBI): domain Eukaryota; kingdom Metazoa; phylum Chordata; class Mammalia; order Carnivora; family Mephitidae; genus Spilogale; species Spilogale gracilis. Next base: position 15,143 of record PITA01027221.1, on the reverse strand, counting down.
TTCTAAAATAGACCAGGGCAAAAAGTAGCATATTTTCACCTACTTGAATCCTAACATATGTATTTTTCTAAGGAATATATTTTAGGCTTAAATTTTAACAGATTGGGTACTTAGGATTTTCTCTCTCTCTCCCTTTCTGTTTTTCCTTAATATAGCAGTTAGTTTTCAAAGCTGAGAACTGATACATTTTGCCGCTTTCACTTGTATAAGCTGTACATGTAGTACCATGTTGAGATGGCCACACAAGAAACACAGATGTCATTGTATTTTTACATAATATCTTATTTTCCCCTAATAATCTAATTATTTATCTCTTCTATTCCCTTAAGATCACTGGGGAATTTGTATAATCTTGAGTAAGTAAAATACAAGGACTCAAAGTATAAATTTTGTTATTTTGGGAAACCTAATTCCAAATTCTAACTCAGTATCCACTATCTTCTTTGGGTGACATGTGCGAGCCCAGCATCCTAGAAGCTTTTGTCCAGAGCTAAATTGACAAGAGGTGTGCTCAAAAAAATAACTATCCCCGTTTCAACCAATATTTAGTAGGAACACGAGATTATAAATTAATGGAAATACGAAAGAGGGAACTGATCTGGATAGGAGGATGGGGTAGAAGGAATATTTTATGTCTTATTAAGATATGAGTACTGATGCCTCAGTGCTTGAAGGAAAGTGCCCTTGAAGTTGGCCTTGGGAATTTGAAGGTCTCTAGAAAAGAGCATATTGAGTCTGGAATTTCACTGTGATGAAATTAACAGATAAAGTTTTGGTTCTCCCTGGTGTTTACAAAGAAGAGGGATTCATGGTTAGTGGTAATTCTTTTTTAGGTGTCCTCCATCTCCTAGAAAGTGATACTTATCTTAGAGAAGTTTCATCTCCACAATATCCTGTCTTGTGTTGTCAGTCTGTTAAATTAGGAATTTCAATTTCAAAGCTCCATCAAGAGAAAAAGATAAGGATGATGATGCATCCAAGAATAATGTTCATTTACTTATTTTCTCCAGATCCCAAAGTACTAGTAAATGGGAAAAATTAGAGAAAGAATGTTGATTTGTACATTAACTGCACCTGGTAGATGACACTTTTCTTTGGAGCCCCTTCAAGGCCAAACTATGCAAATTCATCACATTTGGTTTCATTATTTACATCACATTGTATCATATAATTTTATAGGCATTATAAACTCAATTTTGATATGGCCCGATGCAGTCCGTTTCTTTGAAGGCAGCATGAAATGCCAAGAAAGAAGATGTTTCAACTCATAAAGAGGATCAAGATACACAGAGAGAATACAGTTCCTGCCTTATGATTAGGGAAACTGACCTCTGAAGTCCTCACTCTCCCAGAAGTAAGTGGTTCTCTTAGATTTGGTTCATAGCAGGGAGGTTTTGAGTCTGGAAGGGTGATGCATTTGATTCTCTCAATGATTGGTAAGGACCAATGATTCTGAAAGTCTTGGAAAACATGAGACAGTCTCACAAATGAGCAATTGTTTTGCCTACACTGCAAATAGCATACCTTTTGAGAAGCACAGAAAAGTACAAGGGCCACTGAGATACTCTGGGTACATGTTGTCTCAGTCACCGAAGCACTGTTATAACTTCCCTGTTATTTCTCATGATTCTGTGGGTTGACTGGGCTCAGCTGGGCTGTTTTTCTGCTCCACATGGTGCAGCAGGGGACATTTGTGTAGCTCTCTTCAGCTGAAAGCTCAACTAAGCTTAAAACATTCAAGACGGCTTCAGTTCTCCAGAGTCTGTCTGTATGTGTCTTCTTTATGGCATGGTGCCTGACTTTCAAGAGGGAGTTTTCCAAAAGTGCAAAAATGGAAACTACAAGCCGTCTTATAGGCTAAACCTTGGGAATCACACATCACTTCTGCTTCCTTCTAATTGACAAAGGAACTGCCAAGGCCAGCCCAGATACAAAGGGAGGGTAAATGGATAAAGAAGATGTGGCACATATAGACAATGGAATACTATGCCTCCATCAGAAAGGATGAATATCCAACTTTTGTAGCAATATGAACTGGACCGGAAGAGATTATGCTGAGTGAAATAAGCCAAGTAGAGAAAGTCAAGTATCACATGGTTTCACTTACTTGCGGTGCATGAAGGGTAACCTGGAGGACAGTGGGAGAAGGAAAGTAAATGGGAACTAGGGTAATCCAGGGAGGGAAACGAAACAACAGAGACTTTGGACACAGAAACAAACTGAGGGACTTGGAGGGAGGGAGGTGGAGGGATGGGAGAGCCTGGTGGTGGGTACTGGGGGCACCTATTGCGTGGAGCACTGGGTGTGGGGAATTGGGAATGAATCTTGGAACACTGGAAAAAAAATTAAGTAACAATAAAAAAAAACAAACAAAAAAAAACAAAGAGAGGGTAAATAGTGACAGCGAGCAGCAAAGTCTCATTGCAATAGCCACGTGGATGGGAGGGTTTGTTGTGCCTTAAGAAATGATCTTTATGCATATGAATACATTTAATTCTGTGCAAGATAGGAGTTATTAATCCCCTTTAAAATTTTTTTCATTTTTATTTTATTTATTTATAAAGATTTTATTTATTTGAGAGAGAGAGAGAGAGAGAACACAAGCAGTGGGAGTGGCAGAGGGAGAGGGAGAAGTAGGTTCCCCACTAAGCAGGGAGCCTGATGTGGGGCTCCATCCCAGGACCCCAGGATCATGACCTGAGCTGAAGGCAGTTGCTTAACTGATCCTGTCAATCCCATTTTATAGAAGATGAAACTGAGGCTTTGTGAAGTTAAGTGACATGCCCAAGATCATGTCAAGTGATGGGGCTCAAAGCCAGGTTGTCTGATCCTAAATCCTTTTGTCCTCTTGCTTTATGTTTTATTTTCTTAACTTAGAAGTTATTTCAGGGTTAGGAAAAATGAATGAAGTTTATGACTTTGGTAAGTGCTCTCATTTTAGTGGCCGTTGAATATCTTCTGGACCTTCATCCTAAAAGGTCATGCAGATTGCCCATGGCCCCCATACTGTACTGTCCAATCTAAGTCTCACTTCCTCCTAAGTCTCCTCAATACCTTCTCCTATTCAAATGATGACATTCTTTTCCCTGTCCTTCTCTCAGCTAATACTGAACCAGAGAACAGCTAATAACATAACTCAAGTACATCCAACTATAGTGATTACTTGATATTTCTGCCTACTCAGCATCAGTTTTCCCATCTGATATCAAAACCCCAAATCTTGGGGAATCCATTTCTTTCTTTTATTTCATGTGGTTCAAATGGTAATGAATGCAATTCCTGGTCTAGGAGTTGGCAGATATTGAGGGCTGGCTAGTCAGAAGTTTGCATTTCTCTTGTTGTGACTGATTCACAGGTAAGCATAGGACCTGAGCTAGGTTAATGTAAACCACTAAAATTCAGTCTGAGACTTTCTGGGAAGATGTGAGGTAAGCCTGTCACAGTGGGAGCCATCTTGTCCATTTAAGGCAAGAGCATGCAGGAGAATAAGGTCAACAAGGGGAGATAGCAGGGAAATGGTGCCGGGGGTAGTCCCATAGCATCACCTGTGGCTCTGGAAAGGGCCAATGCCAGATCTACCCCTGGATTTTTCAGGATGTTAGTCAATTAATGCCCTTTTTTGCTTTAACTAATTCTAATAGAGTTTTCTATTGACTGCAATGGAAAGACTGATACACCATTTTTGGTGACCGAAAGGACTCTCAAAAAAACACCTCATAAATTATTCCTATGAAAAGAAATAACAGGGATGCCTGGGTAGCTCTGTTGGTTAAGCATCTACATTAGGCTCAGGTCATGATTCCAGGATCCTGAGATGGAGTCCTGCATTGGGCTTCTTGCTCAGTGGGGAGCCTGCTTCTCCCTCTGCCTGCTGTACCCCCTGGTTGTGCTCTCTCTGACAAATAAATACATAAAATCTTAAAAAAAAGGAAATAACAATTTGGGAATTACATTGTGATTCAAACAGTGGGGACCCCAAGGTAGTATAATGATAAAACTCCATGGGTTTTGAACAACATGGGTTTGAACTACACAGGTTCACTTATATGCAGATTTTTTCCAATAAATACAATGCAGTACTCTAAATGTATTCTCTTCTTTATGATTTTCTTGATAACATTTCCTTTTCTCTGGCTTATTTTTTATAAACATACAGTATGTTATATATATATATTATATACATATAATATATATATAAAACACACCAAATATGTGTTAATCAACTGTTTATATTATCAGTAAGGCTTCTGGTCAGTAGTAGGCTATTAGTATTCAAGTTGTTGGGGAATCAAAAGTTATGTACGGATATTTGACTGTGGTTGGGGGGCAGCACCCCTAACTCCTGTGTTGTCATCTGTGCAGACAAGTGTAATGTGAGATGAGGAATTCTATCAATGAGGAACAAAATATCAATAAGTGCTGCTAGATTGTACCCCTTAACCAGCTGAGATTATGAATTGCACACTTTGCTTCTGAATGCAAGATTTCTAGCTCATTGCCCTATACATAGTAATTACTAAAGCAGACACTGTAACCCGAACCCCAAGTCACTGAACGGAGTCTTTCCTGAAGGGAAGGCAGATAGGTTTTTTCTCATGTGCCAACTCTGGTAATTGCTAGTGACTGCTTTAGGCACAGGCTGAAGAAGACTTGTGAAGCCTGTGTCAGGCTGTGGGAAAGGTAAAGTAAAGGAGTGGTAGTGTCTGCTGTGGGTGAGAGGAGGGGCGTGGAAGCAGCAGCTGCTCTCTCATATATGGTGGTGACAAAAGGAGAGAGGACAGTTGCCTTTTCAATATTTCCTTTCTTTCTGGTCTTATGCCCTGCCAGGTTTGGAGATTTCCTTGTTAGGTAATTATAGTTGATTTCTTTGCTAACTTACCTAAGTTACCTAAGCCTTAGGTCCCAAAGTTATGTTTGGAGGCCATTTGGGTAATTTGGTGTCCCATATCAGGATGTAAAATATACTGAACAGAAAAATATTTTCTGCCATTTTATTTGGTTAGCTTGAGTTAGATAGAGACTGAGTCTCAAGTAACCTATGGAGGCCTGATATACTCTTGCAAAATCCTTTTCTTCTTCACTGTGATTTTTTTTTAAAGATTTTATTTATTTATTTGACAGAGAGAAACACAGCTAGAGAGGGAACACAGCAGGGGGAGTGAGAGAGGGAGAAGCAGGCTTCCCGCCGAGCAGGGAGCCTAATGCGGGGGCTCCATCCTGGGACTCCGGGAACATGACCTGAGCTGAAGGCAGACGCTTAATGACTGAGCCACCCAGGCCCCCCTCCACTGTGATCTTTAGGGGAGCCAAGAGTCACATGCCTCCTTGAACTGGTGGAATGTACTTGTGGCATTTGTTAGAACCTCACTGGAGCAGTCAGAATAATGTCCCTCCAGACCCCAAGACATCCACATCCTAATCCTTGGGACCTGTGGATATGTTATGTTACATGGAAAAGGGGAATTAAGGGTGAAAATGAAAGTAAGATGTGTTATCTGGGTGGGCACAGTGTGATCTCAAGGGATCTTAAAAATGGAAAAGGAGCAAATGAAGAGGTTGGAGTGATGTGGTATGAGGGGCACTCAGCCCTCCATTGTGATTTTGAAGATGGAGGAAGGGGGTCATGAGCTAAGAAGCTGGAAAAAGCAAGGGAATAGATTCTCCCCTAGAGCCTGCAAAAAGGAAGGCAGCCCTGCAGAGACCTTGATTTTAGCCCAGTTCTGTGTCAGACTTCTAATCTGCAGAATGGTGAGATGTTAAATTTGTATTTTTTTAAGCCGCTAAGTTGTCGTAATTTTTTTTAAAGATTTTATTTATTTATTTGACACAGAGATCACAAGTAGGCAGAGACACAGGCAGAGAGAAAGAGGAGGAAGCAGGCTCCCTGCCAAGCAGAGAGCCCAATGCAGGCCTTGATCCCAGGACCCTGAAATCATAACCTGAGCTGAAGGCAGAGGCTTTAACCCACTGAGCCACCCAGGTGCCCTAAGTTGTGGTAATTTGCTATGGCAGCAATAGGAAATGAGTACAGAGTTCCTTGCAATGAGAGAAAACTCTATTACATGCAATCGGAATTGAAGAGTCAGAGTTGAATGGGATTTTAGAGGGCTTTAACCCACACTGAATTCCCCATACATGAATTTCCTTTACCATGTATTTGATAAATGGTCTTTTAGGCTGTGTGAACCTGCCAGTGGTGGGAATTGGCAAGATCTAGAAGTAGTTTGTTCCATTTTTGGATGGTTTGAATTGTCAATGTTCTTCTATCCAGCAAAAACAGAAGTGAGCTTTCCTATAGTATTTCGTCTTTATTTTGGTTTTCTTTTCTAGAATCGCACAGGAATTATCCAAGCGTCTTGTTCACAAGAGATTGGTCTTTAGGTATTTGAAGATTTAACCATGATTCCTTCAAGGGTTCTTTTTCCGGACCAAATACCCTCTTGCTCTTCTTGTGGATTCTACAGCACGCATCCTCTGGTGACTAAAACTGTCACACACACTCCAGATGTGGTTTCATCAGTAGAGAGTCTCTAGAGGCTTAATTATCTCCTTTGTTTTGGATATCATATCTCTGTTGCTTTTACTTTGTCAGGAGCATCTCTATCATAGGCCCAGGGCTGTATAAATGGCTCTTTCTCTCACCATGATGTAATCTCCCTTTTGCTTTCTCCAAAGTTCTGTGTGCTCTGCTGTATACCTAATAGATGCCTGATCTAATGTTCATTCCTGAACATGCTGCGGTTTTCCTATCCTTTATCTTCCTGGTTTCATTCCTTGCATGACCTGCACTGAGAGGTGAGGTAGGGGAGGAGATAAAACTGACTCTGCAATGTACAGGACAGAGCATGGGTTGTGTGGTCAGAGACCTGGGTGCGAATTGATTTTCTGTTTTCCTGGCTCTGAACTGTGGGTAAGTTTCTTCATCACTTGTGAACCTCAGTTTCCTCATCTGGAAAAAGGTGAAGAATAATTTTTACTTATAGAGCTGTGGTGAGGATTAAATGAGATTGCCTACATAATATACAAAACAGTCCTTGGCATAATTTACCATCTCTTATTTCTCACTTCTTGCCCTACCTCCCACTTTTTTCCTCCTTGGCCTTTTACAACTAGAAAATAGTATATATTTGAACTGCTTGGGTTCATCTAAGAGAATTCAGGATGATTACTTGTCAGGGATGGTGCCTGATCCGCCCCTCCCGCCATGCCCAAGCCACCGGAAAACTTTGGTGGAGCTACCTGTGAATGTGAATGAAAGCCCCTCTGGGCTTTCCCCACCTGGAATCTGAAAAGCCTTGTACCCTGTGGGTCACCTCCACCAAAGTTTTCCGGTGGCTTGGGCATGGCGGGAGGGGCGGATCAGGCACTGTGCCCAACAATTACTGTGGGTTGGAGCAAGAGTAGACTTCTAGGAGGTGGCAGAGCTGGGATAAAACCTTGCAGATTGGTTGGGAGTGAGCTGAATACAGGGATGACTGGGAAGGTTTGTTCTCCTACTTTGAAAGTGATGTTCATTTTCAAGCCTTCTGAAGTGGAAGACAAAGCTGCTAGCATTGCCTGTAGAAAGGAATGTTTTGTTTATAATTCATTAGTTTTTTGAAATCTAGTTTAAAGAAGGTGGGGTATAGTTTGCTTGCTGTGATGAGACAAACACAAGGGGAAAAAAAACCAGGCTAAAGTTTAAGTTGCCTAGGGCAGGAGCAGGGACTTCAAACACTTGCAAACCAGGAAGAGTTCATTTTGTTTCCTTAAGGCAAGTTTGTTGTTGTTGTTGGTGGTGTGTTTTTTGGTTTTGTTTTTTGTTTTTTAAACATAGTAGATCATTTTGGGTAATGAAGACCAGACCATTAATGCTACCATGTCACCAGAATGATAGGAAATTGGAGTAGGGAACTCCGAATGGAAGGAAAATGAGTTCTGGGAAAGTTCTAGCTTGTTGAGAGAAACTAGATTGTATAGGCCTATCAGTGTTCCATTTCTAAATTCTCCAAAAATTCATCCTTTTTAGGAGGCTTGGCAAGTAATTATTTAATTTTTTTTTCATAAATCATAATCTGGGTCATCATTTTGGAAAGCATGCCAGTAGCTATTCTTTGGTCTGCTCTGCCTCCGCTAGTTTTATTTTTAACCCTGTCTTGATTATTTCTAAACCCCTTAATCATGAAATCTCATTTTCTTTTATTAGGAGGGATTTATTCACAAGGCTAACATAGACTACATGACATCCTTTAATACACATTACTGAATGCTAACATGGTTCTGCAAGCATTAAGAAATGCTTTCTGATACAAGATGCACAAAGTATCTGGAAAAATGGAGAAGCTCATGGCTGAGCTCATACTTTGATATATGAATTCAGTTTTATATATGCTAAGGAAATCCTTTTGACAATAACAGTGAACTTAACGAGACAGACAGTTACCTCTTACGAGGGTGCCAGATGGTGTGTTAGGTGCAGTGATAACACAGTGAACAAACTGGATAAGGTCCCTGTCCTTAGGAATTAGGTTCCAGTATGAGAGATCACCCCTCTTTCCGACATGCACACCACCACTAACTGGATAAATGAACGAAGTAATTGCGAATTGTATAAATACCATGGTGAGAGCAAAAAAGAACAAGAGATTGAGATTAATGGGCTGTGCTGAGTTTTTGTGTTCCCCTCAAATTGATAAGTTGAAACCTAATGTCCAGTGTGATGATATTTGGAGGCAATTAGGCCGTGAAGGTGGAGCCTTCATGAATGGGGTTAGCAGCTTTATAAAAGGGGCCCAGCAAGCTCCCTTGCCCCTTCTGCCATGAGAGGACACAGCCAGAAGATGGACATCTGTGAACCAGGAAGTGAGCCTTCAGCAGACCCCCAGTCTACTGGCTCCTTGCTTTCAGATGTTCCAACCTCTAGGACTATGAGAAATATATTCCTGTTGTTTATAAGCCGCCCAGTCTGTGGTATTTTCTTATAGTAAGCCAAACAGACTAAAACAGGTTATGATGGAAGCACCTGTTTGTAATACAGTGACCAGAAAAAGCTTCATGTGCATTAATACTTTAGCTGAAACTTACAGAGAAGGAGTTGATCCTTTAAAGAATGGGCAGATTCAGAGTATTCAGAGCAGAAAAAAAAATAGCATGTTCTGAGGCCCTGAGTCAGGAGAGAACTTGGCATATTCAACAAACTGAGAGAAGGCTGATGGGGCTGGAGCACACTGAGCGAGGAAAGAAAAAAATTAGTTTGATGAGATTTCATTGGATCAATGATGCTTGCACTCTTTCTACCCCCATTAACAAAGTCACTTCCCTCCTCTTCTGTCCCTCTGCCACTCCCAAATTTTCCCCAACCCTTGCCAAGCCAGGGGAATGAAAGAATCAGCCCACTGCAAACATTGTCAGTCCATGTAGCTTTTGGCTGTGCCATCCAGGGTCAAAGCTGTGGGACTGTGCACCTGGGTGACTCAGGTGTTAAGCGTCTGCCTTCAGGTCAGGTCATGATCCCGGAGTCCTGGGATGGAGTCCCGCAGCAGGCTCCCTGCTCAATGGGGAGTCTGCTTCTGCTTCTGCCCTTCACCCCTCTGTTGCTCTATTGCACAATTGTCTTCTCTCTCCCTCTCCCAAATAAATAAATAAAATCTTAAAAAAAAAAAAAGCTGTGGGACTTTGATCTATAAACACAGTTTCATCTCCAAACCTTAGGCCAATCTTGACTTCTGGTAGTGGGGTGACTTTGGGATTCAGTCTCATATTCATTCATAGTCTGGTTCTAGTTTTACTCCTACTCTGACAAATATCTTCTGCCTTCTCTTGAAGATCTGGTTCTAATAATTTTTGTAAGTACGTTTATTCATTTACTTCATTCATTTGGTTTTTATTGAGGGACATACTATAGGCAAGGCATTGTCTTAGGGCCTGGGGGTATAAAGAGAAATAAGATGGGTCCCTCTTCTGGGTACTTTGAGAGTATCAGGGAGGCAGGCATTGTGGTAAGTGCAGTGACAGGGAGAACAGTCTGTGGGGTTCAGGGAAGGCTTCCTAGGAGAGAAGGACAGGGGACAAGGTGAGAGGTGCAGGACGGAGGGTGGGAAAGAGAATCCAGGCAGAAAAGACAGCAGGAACTGAGGAAACAAGAAGTAGCGTGGTGTGTGTGAAGAAATCTCAGTAGGTACCAGATCCTTGCCACATGTCCGTCATGTAGGATTTGGACTTAAGTTCTCCTCTTAGGCAGCAGTTGTACACCTGAGTTCACGTCCACTTAACCTGTGCAGATGTTTCTTGGGCAGACTTGGTGCCCTTTGGGACCTGCCCTGGTATACCCCAGTGTGGTATTCTGCCTGTTAATTGGAGCTCAGTGGTCTGTCATCTGCTGTGGTCTCCAGACCCTGCACTGCTCTTCCTCCCCATGCTGCGGGGAAGGTGTTCATGTCTGTGCTCTTCTTGCCATTATTAGGTCACCTGGGGGTTGAGTCAGTGGGGCTCTGACCTTGTTTGCACCCCGGAGGACCTTTTCCTTGACTCCGTGTGGTGGGAAGAGCACAGCTTGTTGACAGTGGGTTTCTATTGGCTTCTTCTTGTCTCTGCTCTTGGGCCTACAGGCCTCTTTACCACTCCCTAGCTGTGCGATCCTGGATTAGTCATCCTTTGAGAATGATGAGCTCAAGAGGAAGGAGAGGTTAGGAGGACATGGTCAGTGACAGAGATCAGCTCTGCCTCTAGCAGCAAGACAGGATTATTTTCAGAAGCTAAGGAAGGAAGCGGAAAGGCCAGAATTAAACTAACAGTGCTGCCTATCCCTGTGTGTGCTCCCTACCAAACAAACAAAATGACCCTTGGGTCACAGCCTTCTGGGAACAGTGCAGAGAGGGCAGAAGTCCCAAGGACACTCTGTAAGAGTTGACTTACACATTCTCTTCCCAGAAAAGCCCAGGCAAGAGATGCTGGGGAGAAGGCTTTGGAATAATCACTCTGAAGGAAACAACACAGGGAGAAGAGACTTCTTAAGAAAAGTAGACTTTCAGGCCGATTTTAGTGACAACAGATGTTTTCACTTCCCTTGATTCATTTATTCATTTCATTCATTTATTCATTCAATGAATGAAATTCATTCATTAACTTTTGTGCCAGGCACTATGCTAGGATTTGGGAATGTATTTGCTAGAAAAAGAGCAAATTACTTGACGTTTCAGTACTGATAAATTGAATGGTGTGTGTGTATGTTTGCATATGTATGTATGAGTGTGATTAGAGGAACAGTATGCTTTTTAAAATGTGATAAATAGCACAGACAAGCTATGCAGTGTCCTATGGGTGCACATAGTATGGGCAACTACCTCTGTGAGGGTGAAGGCAAGTTTCGTGGAGCATATAATTTTTAAGCTGGGTCCAGATAGCAAAGTAGGGGTGGGGAGTATTCTAAACATCAGGAGTAGCATGTGCAAAGGGACATGAATCTTCAAGGAAAGGTCATCCCCAGCATTATAGCTGATAATAAGGAAAAGTGGCATTCAGGTATTGTTTACCATCTTTGAGGATAGAATAATCGAGGGCGTATCATGAGAGAGCCTTAGGTTGGAATAGGAAGCACTCGGGCACCCACATCCACGTCCACCAGACCCTGCTGATTTTAGCCTCAGTTATGGTAGCTGCTTCATGGGAGTGACAATCACTACAGGCTGCTGGACCTCTGCCACAAACTCTCAACTTGTATTTCTCCTCATTACACCCCAGATTCTTCTCCAGGTGCAGCAGAAACTTCCTAGAGTTAGGGTTGTTGGTTCCAGGCTCCATTCTGGGGACCAGAATGGGTGCATAGTGCTCTGCTGCAATCCAGTTGTCCCTTCTAGCAAGCATTCCTTACCCTTCTCAGGAATCCTGGTGGAATCGAGCCCAAGTTGCTCACATTGGTGACCTTGATAATGAACAATTGTGTTGATTTCCCCTCCTTTGTTGACTCTCTACAATCCCTCTCTCCTGCTTCTTGGGGTCACATGTCAAATAAAACATCTGTGCCCAAGGCCTCATCTTGGCTGTGACTTTGAGGCAGTCCAAATTTAGACAGTTGACCACCGAAGTAAGTGAAACTTTCCTCAGCCTCTAAATGGATCTTCTCTTTATCAGATGCTGTATCAAAATTGTGTTCCTTGAGGACCTGTGAGGCCACCTTCTCTCAGGAATGCTCTGCTGATCCCTCCCATTTTTATAGGTCGGTAAAGCTAAGGCTTAGCTCACTTGACCTACAGAGAAGCCTAGGATTAAAGCTCAGGATTTCTGATTTCAAATTAAATACCTTCTGCACTGCTCTATTTTAGAATCTCATACTTCTCTTCAAGGGAGTGATTCTGTGTACCTTTCCCTGAATTTTATTCAGTATCTTTTATCTAATATCATTTCCTCATAAGAATAATCTAGTCAAATATGAAGACTTTGAAAAAACTATCTGGTCCTCAATCCTGATATTTTTAAGTTATCTATACACAAAACAATTCACTATTCTTTTGAGAACTCTAAGCAAGAGAATCCAAAAATCATCTTGTTTCGGAGGTGCTGGCTTTCATCACAAAGTCCATGTCTTGAGACTCAAGGTCATTGCTTGCCATTACAGAATGAGACTCAACTGTGGGGTGACACATTTAATGCACCCTGCTCCAGTTTAGAAGGATTCTCTAGGTTTCAGTTGGGGTCTTTCCATTTATATTTTGCAGGGGGAAATGCAGTAGTTTCCCTATTGTTGAAAACATGCTGAACTCCTTCGTAGGTTGATTGCATTTTGACTGGGTCTGAGTTGTCCAGCTCCTGGTAAATTCCCATCAGCAGCATAGCAGTGAGATACTTGGGGTCTGCTCTCTCCTTTTTCAAGTCTGCCTTAAGTGCCTGATTGGTACTGAAGGAAAAGGAAATCCATTGGCTTAACTAGTATATCGGAGAGAAGAACGAAATAAAATTTTTGGCTCCCAGGGCCATTCCAGTTTGTCATTTTGTGAAATTAGAGACATATGTGTGATGTCCCTGTGTTGTGGGAAATTCTGTCCTACATTCCAGCCAACGCTGGGAGTTCTGGAAAAGGACAGAGAGGAGAAAGAGAAAGCTATTTGGACAAGTCAGAACATATGCTAATTCTGTGATAAATATAGCATCAAATCTGCACACATTAATTCTAGACATCTCATTCTTAGCCTGTTTTTTTTCCCCTTTCCTAGCTTTCATAGTAGAAAATGAATTTTAAACTGGTTGCTAATGGAAGAAGATCCAGAGGTCATGTGGCTTGTGTCTTACCACAGAATATCAGTTTTATCCTAAGTACTAGGTGGTAGAAGGGACCACTGTTGGTCTAATAATCAACCTATATCTCAGGGAAATTATAACTAATTTTGAACTGAACAGGTTGTTGCCCTAAAGACTCAGTGGTGGAAGGGGGTAGATGGTAGTTTGTAGGAAAGGGGCCTTTGTATTGAAAGTGGTGGAATTTGGAGAAGAATGCCAGGATTTCCATAATTGAATGGGTCTCTCTACAACTAATTCTATCCCTTATGGATATCTTGGCACTTCCACGATCATGTTCTAGGGCCGAGCTTAAAGGAATAAGGTGGATCGCTATGTCAGACAGTGGGATGTTTTAGCATGACTGGCAAAGTATTGAGGAGGCTCAAGGAGCATGGGTGCTAAATGGTGAGGATTTAGGAGCTTTGAAGTCACTGAAGCAGGGACTGGAATGGCCCGGGCGTCATCCCGCCAGGCATAGATTTCAGATGAGTTAGATTTCAGATGAGAGAGTAAGAAAAGAGGGTTAAAAACAAATCAAGATTTGAGGAATCTTCTTAAGTACAAACTGAAAGAAAGCAAAGGAAAGCCTTTGCAGGAAAAGACAGGGAGTCAGAGTAGGTCAAGTTACAGACAAGCAAGAGTGAATCAATTTTCATGGCAGGGAAGTGGAATGTAGCATTGTATTCTTGGTCCAAATGCTTTTCTTCTTTAAGCCTCAGTTCTTCATTTGTGAAACAGAGATAAAAATTATTCTTATATTTTATATCGGGAATGAAAATTAAATGGATTGTACAGGCGAAAGCAGTTTGTAAACAATAAGAAAAGATGATCATCATGGAGCTTGGTGATATATTCCCTCACAGGGCTAATAGGCAGGGGATAGACAGACATTCCTGTGGTGAACCGCACACTTTGTTGGCTAGAGGAGGGACTCCCCACTCCACAGTAGATCCTAAATGGGGCTTACTGGCTACTCTGTAGTTCCAAATAGAGGATGTCCTTTAATATTTGCAATTTTTGCTTATTTGTATTAATTTTTCTTCATTACATCCCATTATAAATTTTAGACAATAGCTTTTCAAGGATAGGGGCTTTCAGAATGGGATAAAAACTGTTGACCCTTTTCCAAGGAAAATAACTGGATGTCCCTAGTTTATTGTCACTGATGTTTAGGTTGGGTAAAACTAAACAAGTAGCTTCTTTTGCAGAATCCTTCTGGGTGCATTTCTGTCTGGCTACCCTGAGTGTGGTGTACAATGAGCAGGCCAAGGAGTAAACAGTCTGGAGTAGACAGAACTTGGTCAGACCCAGCACACTGCATGCGAGGATTTCCATAATTGAATGGGTCTCTCTACAACTAATTCTATCCCTTATGGGTATCCTGGCACTTCCATGATCATGTTCTAGGGCTGAGCTTAAAGGAATAAGGTGGATCACTATGTCAAACAGTGGGAGGAGGATAAAATTGGAAGACAAGTAAAATTCTTAGTAATTGTGAAATTCTTGCTTCCTTCCTAGGCTACTTGTGAAAGGTCTGACTACTAGGCAGGAACCACATAATAAATCACACAGCCTTGAAAGCTTAGTTGTTCGCTGAGTGAGACTACTTATATGAAGGAAGAGGACTTTTTTTTTTCTCTTTTCATTTTTTTTTTATTGTTACTAAATTTTTTTTCCCCAGTGTTCCAAGATTCATTCCCCATTCCTCACACCCAGTGCTCCACGCTTTAGGTGTCCCCAGTACCCACCACCAGGCTCTCCCATCCCTCCACCCCCCTCCCTCCAAGTCCTCAGTTTGTTTCTGTGTCCAAAGTCTCTGTTGTTTCGTTTCCCTCCCTAGATTACCCTAGTTCCCACTTACTTTCCTTCTCCCACTGTCCTCCAGGTTACCC
>PITA01027220.1:0-21277 GCA_004023965.1 Spilogale gracilis | reverse complement strand
TCATGCACATGTTTGAATATTAATACATAGACATATAAGCCCAAAATTTAGAATGAGTTAATGCCCAAAGACTGTAAGAAGGAGGTGTTCATCTATGGGGAGATTGGGTGGGGAGAAGTGAGACAGGAGTGTGTATAAGCCTGTAGTGTTATTTGACATTTTAAACAACATATATGCTTTACATTAACAATTTAAAATAATTACAATAAGGTATTTTATTTTTTTAAAGATTTTTTTATTTATTTGACAGAGAGAGAGATCACAGGCAGACAGAGAGGCAGGCAGGGAGAGAAGAGGAAGCAGGCTCTCTGTTGAGCAGAGAGCCTGATGCGGGCCTGGATCCCAGGACCCTGAGTTCATGACCTGAGCTGAAGACAGAGACTTTAACCCACTGAGCCACCCAGGTGCCCACAATAAGGTATTTTAACTGAAAACATGCATATTGGTAGAAACAGAAAAAAAAAAAAACACAAAATCTCAAATACAATTTTTTGAGGGTTGCGGTGTTTAATTTTTCTGTTTATGCATTCACATATTGAATTTTGTATAATTAATATATCAATCAGAAGAGGGTAGTCCCTGCCATGGAAATAAGCAACTCTGCAGCACGTGGTAATAGTTTATAAGAAGAGGGCACTTCTCATCCATTCCACATTTCTCGTGTGAGTTGATAGAGGGAGGTTTTCCACAAGTCCTCACTCAAAAACCCATGTTTACATCTTAAATTCTAAATATTGCTGGTCAGCAGGGCAAGGAAAACAAAAAACACTGAAGGGTTTTCTCATGAGAAACAAAATGCTCACCTGAGAAGTGACACATATGAAATCTACTCTAACTCATTGTCCAGAAATAGTCACAACCTTTCACCTAAACATAAAACAGGAGAAATGTAATACTTTTGTGTGCACAAAAGACAAAGAAATTAAAATAACTAGTAAGCATAATAAATAAGTACAAATGTCAGTTTTTGTAATAAATTTTACTTTTCATATTTGAATCTTTAAAATTATTAAAAGTTTTAAAAATGCAATGTCCTCCTTGATGTACCATATTTCTCATTTCATCAATTCTACTGTGTAACTTTGGAGAAAAATTTAGAAAAAGCTTAGGTGTCAAAAGAATAGTGATAGATTTTAAGAAAATCTTGGTTTTCTTAACAACTCTTTGGTCACTGCTTCTTTCACATCTTTATTCCTAAGGCTATAAATCATGGGGTTCAGCATGGGGATGACCGTTGTGTAAAATACAGCTACCATTTTACCTTGTTCCACAGATTCTCTTGAGGGGCGTCTGAGATACATGAAGAAGAGGGTCGCATAGAATATGGCGACAGCTGTGAGATGGGAGCCACAGGTTGAGAAAGCTTTGTGCCTGCCTTCTGTGGAACGAATCCTTAGGATAGCAGGGAAAATATAAAGGTAGGAAATCAGGATGATGAGCAGAGAAAAGGAAAGGTTACACCCAGCCACCACAAACATGGACAGCTCCTTGTTGTAAGTGTCAGAACAGGCCAGCTTAATGAGTGGTGGGTCAGCACAGTAGAAGTGGTTAATCTCTCTGGGGCCACAAAAGGCAAGGTTGTAGGTCCACATGGTCTCCATGAGGCCCGTGAGTGCCCCATACACGTAAGGGCCCATGATGAGGGTTGTGCACACACTCTTGGACATCTTGCTGCCATAAAGCAGAGGGTTGCAGATGGCCATGTACCGATCGAAGGCCATCACAGCCAGGACGTACATCTCCACGTGGACCAAGGCGATAAAGAAGTAACACTGCACCAGACAAGCAGGATAGGAAATGGTTTTCTTCTCCGATATGAAAATCTCCAGCATCTTGGGAGTCACATTGGAAGAGAAGCACAGATCTACAAAGGACAAGTGGCTCAGGAAAAAGTACATGGGTTTGTGGAGCCGGGCATTGACCTGGATGAGGACAATCATGCCAAGATTCCCTGCGACTGTGACCATGTAAATGGCCAGAAACAGCAGGAAGAAGACAATCTGCAATTCCAGGTTACTGGTCAGTCCAAGAAGAATGAACTCAGTCACTGACGTGAAGTTTCTCTCCATAATTTCCTTCAATGGGAAATGAGGACATTGGATCAGTATAGAAATTTTTTTAAAGGAAAAAAAAAAGAAGTCATATTTTCTTAGAACATCATTTTGGACTTTTTTCCTGTACATTTTTTCTCTCCTTTTCTATGGCTTTTTGTCCCTGGAGGCACTAGAAACAGTGTTTTAACTGAAACAGTATCCAATCAAACATTAGTGAATGCAAACCTCTTGGTTCCAGTCACTAGTGGGTTTGAAGTTTTTTTCTTTGCTAATATCCCTCTTATCTTTCTTTGTCTATTCACCTTTTTGGTTTCTGTCAGAAAATTTGTTACTCGTTTGCATTTCTATTTTGTCCATTTTCAATATTTAACTTAAATTGGTACCTGTTTCATCTCGGTCAACAAGATTTGTTTTGTAAAAAGGAAAGTTTTAGCTATATAAGATAAAACGATACCAGGTGTTAATTATTAGTTAGAATTTAATTAATTCCTCAGAGGTTATGCCAAAGACCATTGACTTAAAAATTGCCATGACAGTGTTTAAATCATCACAAGCCTCTTGAGATCTTTTAAATTGTCTTAAGATTGCCATTCCATGTTCACACACACACAAACACACACACTGCAGCTCTATCAAATGCAGATGAAAGCTATTTAATACAAATTTATTTAAAAATAAAACTTAAGCTTTAGTCATAGGTATTTTTTAAATTGTCCTGCACCCTAACCACAGAGGCTTTCTTCCAGGGATACTGGGGCTATTGTACTTCACATTGCACCTAATATTGCACTTAACCCCCAGCTTCCTAACATAAGTCTGGTTTTTCTAATTTCGTCCCTACTCATACTTCACAGCTCTAACTCTTCTCCTCAGGAATGACCTCAAGAACTTCATAATGTCCTGAGCAGTCCACTTTTTGCTGGCTCCTGTCCTTTAGCTCAGCCCTAGCCTGATGGTTACCTAGTGAACACATTAAGATGTTTTGCAAAAATAAAAGGCTTGTCATATAATAGGAACCATCATCTTTAGAAAGACGGTTACCTGAGGACACCTGGCTAGCACAGTTGTGAGTGTTGGACTCTTGATTTCAGTTCAGGTTGTAATCAGGGTCGTGAGATCAAGCCCCCCATTAGGCAATGTGTTCAGTGTGGAGTTTGTTAGAGATTCTTTCTCTGTCTCTCTTTACCTCTCTGCCCTGCACTTTCCCTCTCTCTAAAATAAATAAACAAATATTTTTAAAAGAGAGAGAGAAAGAAGAAAAATGGTTATTTGTTGTATATAAATGATGTGTCTCACTATCTTTTGCTCATCTTTTACTGGAGAAGAGTGAAACATCTTGTTACCCCCTTCTATGTGTTTATGCACTTTCCTTCCCTCCAACCTTCCTTAAAAATGATCTACTAAGGCGTCTTTGTGCTTTCCAAAATTTTAAAAATTATTTTGTGCTAAATATTCCCAGTATCCTTAATACTGATGTTCATCTCAGGTTCTGCAACTGGGCAGATTCAATTTGAAAAAATATAACTATGCTGCCTATTAGTTCTATGATGACAGATACCATAACCTTTATGAACCTGAGCTTTCTCACATTTAAAACACTGTTGAAAAAAAAAAAAAAAGATAAAGGAAAACATTGTTGCACCGGGGCACCTAGGTGGCTCAGACATTAAGCATCTGCCTTCAGCTCAGGTCTAAATCCCGCAGTCCCTGATGGAGCCAGTCCCTGATGGAGTCCCTGCTTCTTATTTTATGAGGTGGATTAAACACCATCTCATTTAATAAAGGAATTAAACATCTAAAACAATGCATTAAAAATGCCCATGCTTTGTAGGTTAATGGAAGTAATTTCTAATAAATCTATTACACTTGGCTAGAGAGAAAACCAAGTAAAGTGGGTGTAGTTCTACTGAGGAACTCTGTTTTCACAGGATAGTCCTTTAGTGCTAGGCAAGTTACCCTCTTTTGAATTTTCCATCTTTAAAATACATGATCACAAGGTCCTGGGATTTCAGGCTCCCGCTCAATGGGGAGTCTGCTTATTCCTCTCTCTCTCTCTCTGCCCTCCCACTCATTCTTGCTCCCTATCAAATAAATAAATAAAATCTTTTTAAAAAAATAAGATAAAATGCATGAGTATAGTATATATACTATATATACTACAGTATATCATATGTCACTTCTAGTTCAAAGATTCTGCACCTTATATTGTAAAAGAAATAAAATTGAGGGCTGCCTAGGTGGCTCAGTCATTAAACATCTGCCTTAATTTCAGTTCATGATCCTGGAGTTCAGGGATTGAGCCCCGCATCAGGCTCCCTGCTCAGCAGAAAGCCTGCTTCTCCCTCTCACACTCCCCGTGTTTGTGTTCCCTCTCTAGCTGTGTTTCTCTCTGTCAAATAAATAAATAAAATTTTTAAAAATAAATAAAATTGAAATAAAATAAAATAATAAAATAAAATAAAATAAGATAGGGAAAATCAAATACAAATGACTTCCCTTGTTGGAAAGCTTTTTCTTTTTCTTTCTTTCTTTCTTTTCTTTTTTTTTTCCCCCTGAACGCTTAGTGGAATTCAGCTTTTTCTCAGCAATTTGGGGGACAAGGAGAAATTTACCACCATGCATTTGCACCTTGATAGCAGGGAAGAAAGCCTGCTTCTCCCTCTCACACTCCCCGTGTTTGTGTTCCCTCTCTAGCTGTGTTTCTCTCTGTCAAATAAATAAATAAAATCTTTAAAAATAAATAAAATTGAAATAAAATAAAATAATAAAATAAAATAAAATAAGATAGGGAAAATCAAATACAAATGACTTCCCTTGTTGGAAAGCTTTTTCTTTTTCTTTCTTTCTTTCTTTTCTTTTTTTTTTTTTTCCCCTGAACGCTTAGTGGAATTCAGCTTTTTCTCAGTAATTTGGGGGACAAGGAGAAATTTACCACCATGCATTTGGGACCTTGATAGCAGGGAATTGGGAAGGACAACATTAAATGTGTAATGAAATGGGGTGCTGGAAAGGTAGCAAGGACATAGGAAGAGATAAGTTCATGACTTGTTCAAATATTTCTCCTAAAGTCAATCTCAAGATGGAAGGAAAGAACTAGAAATTTTGGTTTGGGAAGAGGACTCTCATTTGCTGGATTAATAATAATAATGTCTGGTCGTGCAGTCTCTATCTACCTTAGTTAAAACAAGATTATTGCTCTTCACATAATTCTTGACTCAGTCACATGTTGAATCATGACTGGAAGTCATACTGCCTTCAGAGAAATGTTCATGGTTGCTCATCTATACCAAATTGAATCTAAGTTTGTTAGCAAAGCATTCCTTGTCTCCTCATCTTATACAGTTTATTATTCAGGCTCACCTTTTTTCACTTTTTATCCGTGACTGGTGTCCCAAGTGCAACCAAATTATTCTCCATGGACCAGTTGGTTCCATCTCTAGGAAATGTCTTTCCACCTTCCTCTGCCCTTTGAAGTTCAACTCAGCTTCCAAAGTTTAGCTCAATGGTTACTTTCTCTGGGAGAATGACCTTGATAGCCTTAAACAGAATGAATACTTTTCTTCCACTCTGCCCAGAAGACAGTTTAAACAAATACTTCAAATGTTTCCCTTATCCAAGCAAATCTTACAGTAAAATAGTGGTGGAGTTTCTCCATTCATAAGTATTACTTTTCATAAGGAGTGGGTATATATTTTAAAACCCACCATGCCTTGCTTTTGATAGACCTCAATAACTTTCTGTTGAGCTGAGTTAAATTAACATATGTGTGACCACAAATATACTAAGATATTTATATCAGTTGAAGTGTAAAGCAAGAGGGGACTTGTCTTCAACATTGTGTTGCTTGTGTGAAAAGATTACCAATAACGTCATTTACTGCAGCAAGTCTTCTAGGGAAAAAAAAAATCCATTTTATTATAGCAGATCTTCCACTCCAAGATCATCAGAATAAGTAATGACTTTAAATGTATTATAACTCCAGGACACATAGGTGGCTCATTTGGTTGAGCATCCAACTCTTGATTCCAGCTCAGGTCATGAACTCAGCATTGTCAGATCAAGCCATATGTTGGGCTTCATGCTGCACTTAGAATCTCTTTGAGATTCTCTCTCCTTTCTCTCTCTCTCTCTCTCTCTCTCTCTCTCTCTCTCTCTCTCTCTCCCCCCCAGGCCCTCCCTTGCTCATGTTCTTTCCATCTCTCTCTCAAAACAAAATAAGGCAAATAAATGATGCCATGAAACGCTCCAATATCAGAACTATTGGAATCCCCAAAGGAGCTGAGAGAGAGAGAAGCCTAGAAGATATATTGAACAAATCATGGATGAAAATTTCCTAATCTGAAGAATGAAACTAATGTTCATGTCCTAGAGGCAGAGAGGACAACCCCCCAAGATCAATGAGGTCAGAAAAACCTCCAGGCACATAATTATGAAATTCGTGAATCATAAAAACCAAAGAATATGTCTTAAAGGCAGCTAGGGGGAAGCAATCCCTTACCTATAGAGGGAGGACCATCAGAATAACATCAGACCTATCCACAGAAACCTGGCAAGCCAGACAGGGCTGGCAAGACATATTCAGAAAATTACATGACAAAAATATGCAACCAAGGATAATGTGCCCAGCAAGGATGACATTCAGAATGGAAGGAGAAATAAAGAACTTTCAGGACCACCAAAGTCTAAAAGATTATGCAACCACCAAGCCACCACTACAAGAAATACTTACAAGGGTTCTATAAAAGAGAAATGAACACAAGAGTGACACAGAACAGAAATTTACGGAGGTAACCTATAGAAACATGAACTTCACAGGCAACATGATGTCAATACAAAGGTATCTATCAATAATCACTCTCAATGTGAATGGCCTAATGCTCCAATAAAAAGGCAAAGGGTTGCAGACTGGATAAAATGACAGGACCCATCCATATGCTGTTTACAAGAGACACATTTTGAATCTAAAGACATCTCCAGATTGAAAGTGAGTGGATGGAGGACCATCATTCATGCCAACGGACCCCAAAAGAAAGCCAGGCTAGCGATACTCATATCAGACAAATTGGATTTTAATCTAAAGACTGTAGGCAGAGACTCAGAAGGACACTACATCATTCTCAAAGGGTCTATATACCAAGAAGATCTAACAATTGTAAATATTTATGCCCCCAACATGGGAGCAGCCAACTACATAAGCAAACTGTTAAGCAAAATAAAGATTCATATTGATAAAAATACATTAATTGTAGGGGATCTTAACACACCACTCTCAGCAATGGACAGATCATCTAAACAGAAAATCAACAAAGAAACAAGAGCCTTGAATGACACATTGGACCAGATGGATCTCATAGATATATTCAGAACATTCCACCCTAAAACAGCAGAATACTCATTCTTCTCCAGCGCACATGGAACTTTCTCCAGAATAGACCATACACTAGGTCACAAATCAGCGCTCAACCAATACCAGAAGATGGAAATTATTCCCTGCATATTCTCTGACCACAATGCCATGAAATTGGAACTCAACCACCATAAAAAGTTCAGAAGAAAATCAAACACTTGGAAGCTAAAGACGATCCCGCTCAAGAATCTGTGGATCATCCAGGAAATTAAAGAAGAACTGAAACACTTCATAGAAACCAATAAGACTGAAGATACATCAATCCAAAACCTATGGGATACAGAAAAGGCAGTCCTAAGCGGGAAATTCATAGCCATCCAAGCCTCACTCAAAAAAAATTGAAAAATCCCGAATACACCAACTCTCATTACACCTTAAAGAACTGAAAAATCAACAAAAAATTAAACCAACCCTCCACACAAGATGGAAAATAATTAGGATTAGAGCAGAGATGAATAAATAAGAAACTAGAGATACAGTAGAACACATCAACAAAACTAAAACCTGGTTCTTTGAAAGAATCAATAAGATCGATAAACCATTGGCCAAATTAATCCAAAAGAAAAGGGAAATGACACAAACTAATAAAATTATGAATGAAAAGGGGGAGATCATGACTAACACCAAGCAAATAGAAACAATCATCAGAAATTACTATCAACAATTATATGCCAATAAGTTTAACAACCTAGAAGATATGGATATATTCCTAGAAACCTATAAACTTCCAAGCCTGAAAAAGGAAGACATTGACAACATGAATAAACCTATATCTAGTAACTAGATTGAGGCAGTGATCAAAAACCTCCCCAAAAACAAGAGTCCAAGACCAGTTGGATTCCCTGGGGAATTCTACCAAACATTCAAAGAAGAAATAACACCTATCCTTCTGAAGCTCTTTCAAAAAAATAGAAACAGAAGGAAAACTTCCAGACTCTTTCTATGAAGCCAGCATTACTCTAATCCCCAAACCAGACAAAGACCCCATCAAAAAGGAAAACTTAAGACCAATATCACTGATGAATATGGATGCCAAGATTCTCAACAAAATCCTTGCTAACAGGATCCAACAATACATTAAGAAGATTATCCGCCATGACCAGGTGGGATTTATTGCAGGGATGCAAGAGTGGTTTAACACTCACAAATCAATTAATGTGATAGAATAAATCAATAAGAGAAGAGAGAAGAACCACATGGTACTCTCAATTGATGCAGACAAGGCATTTGACAAAATACAACATCCATTCCTGATTAAAACTCTTCAAAGTATAGGGATAGAGGGAACATTTCTCAACTTCATAAAATCTATCCATGAAAAATCCACAGCAAATATCATTCTCAATGGGGAAAAACTGACAGCCTTCCCTCTGAGATCAGGAACAAGACAAGGATGCCCATTCTCACCACTACTGTTCAACATAGTGTTAGAAGTCCTAGCAACAGCAATCAGACAACAGAAAAAAATAAAAGGTATTCTGCTTGGCAAAGAAGTCAAACTCTCTCCCTTTGCAGATGACATGATAATCCATGTGGAAAACCCAAAAGACGCTACCACTGAACTACTAGAACTCATACAACAATTTGGTAATGTGGCAGGATACAAAATCAGTGCACAGAAATCAGTTGCATTCTTACACACTAACAATGAAAATTTAGAAAGGGAAATTAGAGAATCGATTCCATTTGCCATAACACCAAAAACCATAATATACTTAGGAATAAACCTAACCAAAGAAGTCAAGGATCTGTACTCAAGGAACTACAGAACACTCATGAAAGAAATTGAAGAAGACACAAAAAGATGGAAGAGCATTCCATGCTCATGGATCAGAAGAATAAACATTGTCAAAATGTCTATACTACCCAGAGCAATCTATACTTTCAATGCCATTCTGATCAAAATTCCACCAACATTCTTCAAAGCGTTGGAACAAACAATCCTAAAATTTATGTGGAACCAAAAAAGACCCTGCATCGCTAAGAAATCACTGAAGAAGAAAAACAAAGCTGGGGGCATCTCGTTACCTGACTTCAGGCTTTATTACAAAGCTGTGATTACCAAGACAGCATGGCACTGGCACAAAAACAGAGAAATAGACCAGTGGAACAGAGGGAACAGAGTAGAGAGTCCAGATATGGACAAAGCAGGAAAAAATATCCAGTGGAAAAAAGACAGTCTCTTCAGTAAATGGTGCTGGGAAACTGGACAGCTACATGTAGAAGAATGAAACTAGACCATTCTCTTACACCACACACAAAGACAAACTCAAAATGCATGAAAGACCTCAACGTGATGCAAGAATCCATCAAAATCCTGGAAGAGAACATAGGCAGTAACCTCTTTGACATCGGCCACAGCAACTTCTTTCAAGACACATCTCCAAAGGCAAAGGAAACAAAAGCGAAAATGAACTTTTGGGACTTCATCAAAATAAAAAGCTTCTTACAGCAAAGGAAACAGTCAACAAAACACAGAGACAACCCATGGAATGGGAGAAGATATTTGCCAATGATACTACAGACAAAGAGCTGGTATCCAAGATCTATAAAGAACTACTCAAACTCAACACCCAAAAAGAAGATGAACACATCAAAAAATGGGCAAGAGACATGAAGAGGCACTTCTCCATAGAAGATATACAAATCTCACTGAGATACCACCTCACACCAGTCAGAATGGCCAAAATTAACAAGACAGGAAACAACAAGTGTTGGAGAGGCTGCGGAGAAAGGGGAACTCTCTTACACTGTTGGTCGGAATGGAAGTTGGTGCAGCTACTTTGGAAATCAGTGTGGAGATTCCTTAAAAAATTAAAAATAGAGATACCCTATGACCCTGCAATTAATTGCACTACTGGGCATTTACCCCAAAGATACAGATGTAGTGAAAAGAAGGGCCATATGTACCCCAATGTTCATTGCAGCAATGGCCACAATCGCCAAATGGTGGGAAGAGCCAAGGTGCCCTTCAACAGATGAATGATAAGGAAGATGTGGTACATCTATACAATGGAATACTGTACCTCCATCAGAAAGGATGAATATCCAACTTTTGTAGCAACATGGACTGAATTGGAAGCGATTATGCTGAGTGAAATAAGCCAAGTAGAGGAAGTCAAGTATCGCATGGTTTCACTTACCTGTGGTGCATAAGGGGTAATATAGAGGACAGTAGGAGAAGGAAAGTAAATGAGAAGTAGGGTAATTCAGGGAGAGAAACAAAACATGAGAGACTTTGGACTCAGAAACAAACTGAGGGACTTGGAGGGAGGGGGTGGGGGCTGGGTGAGCCTTGTGGTGGGTACTGAGGTCACCTATTGCATGGAGCACTGGGTGTGGGGCATGGGCAATGAATCTTGGAACACTGAAAAAATAAAATAAATTTAAAGTAAAAAAAATGAAATAACTTCCTCTCAAGAAAAGCAAACAAAAAACTTTTATATTACATAATAAAAACTCAATCAATATAAGCCTTTCAATTTATTCATATGGTGGTTCTTTATGCTATGAATAAAAATTATTTTTGTAGTAATTCAATTTAAGGTTTTCTCATATTTCCAAATATTACATTGTTTCTCTTTCTCTTTATTATTTGATGGTTCAAAAGAAGAGTCACAACATAAAAGAGAAACACACTTTTAATTTTGCTACTGATTTTTTCAAGGAGGTGTCATTGCCCAGGATATTTCTTTTCTCTTTTTTCTTAATTTATTTTTTGACAGAGAAACAGAGAGGAATAAAGAAAGCACAAGTGTGTGTGGGGGCGGGGGGGCTAGCAGGAGAGAATCAAGTTTCCCACTCAGTAAGGGACCTGATGTGGGTTTTGATCCGAGGACCTGGGATCATGACCTGAGATGAAGGCAAACACTTAACTGACTGAGCTACGTAGGCATGCCTAGGAGATTTCTAAGATACGATTCAAAATCAGAGATGTTTATCTGGCTTACAGTGACTGGAAAGATTGAAAATTTGTTGATAAAATGAAAACTTGAGCTCCCATATACTCCCAAGCACTTCTGGGGTTTCCATTTGATCTATGGCAAAATCTAATTTTTTCAGTAGCTACAAAGCAGCAGGATGTGATAATGTTCCATGTTGCCAGCACTTGAGAAAACAACCGTGATGTTACAGAAATCTACATGAAACTTAATATAGAGGCAATGGAAGCCATATAAATGTAGAGCACTTTGAACCTGATCTTGTAAACACATCAGGTGTTTCTGGTCTGTGGATGTGATTGTCACAGACAGCATCAGGGACCAACATATTGAGTAAACAGGAAAGTGATCATATTATGCTGTTCAACTAAATTGATCCAAGAAATGACTTTTTAAAATAAAAAGTTAACCAGCATATGTGTTATTGGCAAATCAGTGAAGAGATAGTGTGAGGACACGATCTGCAGAGTTAAGCTCGATATTTCCCCAAGAAAGAGAATACAAGTAATTAAAGACAAAAAAAAAAAAAAAAAAAAAAAAAAAGCTGCCACATTGGACAACTGGTCAACTGCAGGAAGCTAAGTTCCTTCTCTCAGGTCTGATTTATCCTGAGCATTGCCAGATGAAGTCTTCTGTTAAAGGAAATAAAAACAGATTGACTAATTGTACATGAGTAAATCATACACAATTAAGATTTCATCAGTGTGTGTCATATGTTTTCTGATTGCCAACACCTTTCACATCTGATTTCCAATTTATAAGAATTCTCCAGTATCTATCTATCGTCTATGTATCTATCATCTATCATCTGTCTATCACCTTTCTGATTTTTAAGGGAGCACAGACTATGTATCAAGCTAAACCACAGAGAAATAATTGCTTTCAAATTTTGTATCTAATATTGTGACATTTACAAGATGGGGAACACAGGAATTAATTAATTAACCAAAACTTAAAGTAAAAAAATAATTAAAATTTCAAACAAACCTCTTTCTACTGTTAAAAAAAAGAAAATAAAGGGTTTTACAGTTCTGTACCTCTTTTTTGGTGGGAAAAAAGAAAAACAACCATAAAATAAAAAAATAAGGGTATTATATCTAAAGAACGATATATGTAATAATGGAAAAATACGGAAAGCTATGAGAGGAAACAAGTCTCAAGTAGGTGAAGTACTTTCTAGTTAATAATAAAAATCAGTTCACTTTTACTAAGTGAATACTATGTATCACGCATTGTGCTGAGTACTTTATAGGTATTTCTTAAATGTTTTTATTTAATTATTGTTGACACACAACGTTACCTTAGTTTCAGGTGTATAACATATGTTTTAATCTATTTTTCTACCCAACTTCCCTATGAGAAAGTATTATATATATTTATCTTACAAAGGAAAAAATTGAGGCAGAGACAGGTTAAGTAATTTGATCAACAAATATGATCCCAGAGTTCATGACTGTGTATTAGGCTGACAAATGATGGAGTCAGGATTTGACTATAAACCTCACTTCCTAGAACAATTGAATTTGTATATAGATTATAAAATAGGATATTTTTTCACCGTTAATGCACATTAGTGTGCATTCAGCTTTCAAATACCTATCAACAGTATTTTTGGAATACAGAAAACAATAGTTTTAGTCATCCCATGGCTTTTCCCTTCAAAAAGTATAGTGAAAAAAGTAAATGATAGTAGGTAAAAATAAATCTTTAAAAAGTGGGGGTGGGGTTGGGGGTGACTTCTGGCTGGATAAGTCAGTGGAGCATGTGACTCTTGATCTCAGGGTTACAAGTTCAAGCCCCATGTTGGGTGTAGAGATTACTTAAAAAATAATTTTTGGGGGGCACCTGGGTGGCTCAGTGGGTTAAAGCCTCTGCCTTTGGCTCAGGTCATGATCTCAGGGTCCTGGGATCCAGGCCTGCATTGGGCTCTCTGCTCTGCAGGGAGCCTGCTTCCTCCTCTCTCTCTGTCTGCCTCTATGCCTACTTGTGATCTCTCTCTGTGTCAAATAAATAAATAAAATCTTCAAAAAATAATAATTTTTAAATGTATATCATAGTGTTGAATCCAGACATTTTGGACTTCTCTTCATAGTTATATGATTTTACGTAAGCAATTGATCAGTGAGTCTCTGCTCATCTTTAAAATGGGATGACAATTCTTTTATCACAATATTGCTGGGCAGATTAAGTAAAACAAAATGTATTAAAACAGTGTCTGAACTTTGTTGAACATTGTTATTCCCTTCTCTCCCCTTCATGTGTGCATGTGTGAGTGTGAGAATCTAAACATTCTTCAGATATCCAATGCTCCAAGAAAATATATGATATATGAAGAAAAATATTAGATTTATAGCATTATCATTCCCTGGAATATTTGTTTATTTTTTAAGTACACATGGATCATGTTTCCTTAGAAAATGACCAATTGGTGGGGCGCCTGAGTGGCTCAGTTGGTTAAGCGACTGCTTTTGGCTCAGGTCATGATCCCGGTGACCCGGGACCGAGCCCCACTTCGGGCTACCTGCTCGGCGGGAAGCCTGCTTCTCCCTCTCTCAGTCCCTCTGCTTGTGTTCCCTCTCTCGCTATGTTTCTCTCTGTCAAATAAATAAATAAATAAAATCTTAAAAATTATTGTTCCTTAAGGAAGTGTGGTAAATATCTTCTATTTTCTCATAGATTCTTCCAATATCACATTGCTTAATTTGTTCAATAAATCTAGAATCCAGCAAAATCAACTTTAAAGGAAGAAGAGCAAGAATTTAGGAGCTTGTCCTTAAAATTCCTCATGCAAGATTTTTCACTAATAAGGGAATTTGGTGATTTTTAAAGATCCAGGTTCTACTGAGATAAATCATTAATACAAAAGGCACTGCAGAAACACGTATTTGTTCTATTTCCAGCACAGCACAATATGAACGACAAAATAGACTGTCTATGCTGTAATTCCAACCACCCAACCAATTCATGAAAGAACTTGGTAAACTCCCTCTTTATCTTGAAGGTTCGTGCATATGGGCATAACTATGGCTTCATTTTGGTAATATCAGTCATAAATGTCAATGACATTTTGTGTCACATATATTTCTGAGCAGTACTGTTAGCCTTTAGCTTATATATTTCCACAAAGTCATTTGTTGTTTCACACAAAGGCATTCGCTTACATATGCTAACTGGAGGTACTTTGTTCAGGTTCAAAATGGAGATTCACTTAATATTGTTGCTATGCCACAATCATTAATAAAGCTTCATCTAGTGCCAAGCTAGTCTGTAAAAATACAGACATAGACCCTGAAATCAGAAAATTGGAAAAATAAGGGAGCTGGTATTTTTATAATTGTATATCTGTGTCTGCTTAAACAGCCATAGATCCTTGAGTGGAATCCAATACACTATTAGTTGAATGTTAAAATCTATAAAAATAGTGATTTGTTTACATGTGTGTTTTACCAGCATTCACAGACAACTTGACTGTCCAAATAAAGACATTTAAAGAACAACATCTAGTAATAGAAAAGTTGAATTAATTATAAGGGAGAATAGAGAATTAATAAATATGAAAATGTTACCTTGTAGCAGAAATAAGCTCTTGGGTAGAAAAGAAGCTTTGAAATACAACTGGGAAATACATGTCCACTGGGGGAGTGACTAGTTACAGCTCTGTGGCTTTTTCATTGAATGTAACATGCACATATGTGCTCAGGAATCAGTTCCAACACGGTCTTGTTCAGACCCTGCCTGGTCTGACATCATATTGTACTAGTAACTATGAGTATGCTGGAGCAGTGACCAAAGATGAGCAAGTTCTTGCCTTGTACAATCATATAAGACCAACTTCAACTTAGAATACATTCTTTCTTTCCTCTGTTGCATTAGCAATGTCATTTTCTTATATTAAAACACTTAACAAATTGTATTGATTCTTCTCTTTACAGCTTCATGAACTCTACAAAACTATACAGTCCTAGAGCTCTTTGGGGGATCCTTGGTACTGGAGCAGTACTTGGCTTATTATAAATTTTCAATAAATATTAATCAACTTTGCTTAGGCTTTGTACCTGCAAAGTCACCTGAAATGTTAACATCTTAAAAATCAACTTGTCTTTTGCATTCCTTAGCATCAAAATATTTACAATTAAGTCAGAACATTTTATTCTAAAATCAGAAATACAGTACCTAATTGTGGCAAAAGACAACTTTTATTGATAAAATTTGAATTACAGTACAAATAAAAAATATCTGTCCCATTCTGAAAATAGATTAACAGGCAAAGATGAAAGAAGGCATGAAAACTGCAGAGCCCAGGAGTCTGGGATGTAACAGATAAACTCTACAGAGTCACAATTTCTTTTGAGGCAAACCGTATGTTTTTGTAAGAGCATTAGTATCTAAAAACTAATTGGAAGTTTTTGTGTACTGTTATGGCAGAAGGAGGATGTGCCTTACTGAAAGTGATTCTTACAAGCAGGGAGGAATAAATGGACATCAGGCATGGACATGGAACTTTCATCTTGACTCTTTTCTCCCAGAGGTGACAGCAAGGCTCAATCAGCAGTTCTGGTCACAGTCCTCTAGACCATGCAATGGAAACCCTGCATAACAAATGCTACAGAATTAGAAACTACTAAAAGTTAGCTCATAACAGTCAACAAGTGTATCAACAAATTAGTGTGTGTGTATACATATATAGCCATATATTGCTTAGTAGATAGAAATTTTCCAAAAACATAAGAAACTGATAATAATGGTAAACATGAAAGGAGAAAATGGAAGATCATGGTGGGGGAAAGAAAGAAAAATGGAAGAATCTTTTACTTTGTACTCTTCTATAGAGATTAAATGTTTTACTATAAGAATGTGTAATTTCACGGTGTGAAAGTAACACACGATGCTATAAATGTAAAAATGAATGAAGAATTATCCACTATCACTACATCTCCAACCCTTTACACATTCAATGCACACTCACGTATCACCTGTAAAACTATAAATCTCCTGCGTCCGTGTCTTGAATGTTCTGTCATTAGATTTTATACTTTCATTATAGACTTAAGATTGACTTTTCTGTGAATGCAGTTAAAATTGGATCCAGATATTATGGATATAGCTTTTATTTAATTTATCAAGAAAGATACATTTTAATTTTACTTCAAAAGTACATTTCTTCCAATCAGTTTCCAAAAAGCTTGTTTCACATTCTTGTTCCTCAGACTATAAATGATGGGGTTCAACATAGGGCTTATAAAAGTGTAGAAAACAGCAATAATTTTAGATTGTTCCACTGACTTGTCCGTGGGAGGTCTAACATACATGCAGAAGAGCGTCCCATAAAACACAGTCACTGCCACCAGGTGGGACCCACAGGTGGAAAAAGCTTTGTGCCTGCCTTCAGCAGAATGCATCCTCAGGATAGCAATGAGTATGAAGATGTAGGAGATGAGGATTATGAGGAGGGAGTTGGAGAGATTAAATCCCGCTACCACAAACATGGATGTCTCCTTAACGAAAGTGTCAGAGCAGGAGAGCTGGATGAGGGGAGGGTCAGCACAATAGAAGTGATTAATAATGTTGGAGCCACAGAAGGTCAAGCGGTAGGTCCACATGGTTTCCATCAAGCCACTAAGGAACCCATAGACATATGGACCAACAATCAGGCGAATACAGACCCCTCTGGACATCTTGCTGCTGTAAAGCAAAGGATTACAGATGGCCATGTACCGATCATAAGCCATTACAGCCAGCATGTAATATTCAGTAATCACCATGGCAATGAAAAAATAACATTGGACTAAACAAGCAGCATAGGAAATGGTTTTCTTCTCTGATAAGAAGTTCACCAACATCTTGGGAGTCACATTAGTGGAATAGCACAAATCCAAGCATGACAAACTGGCAAGAAAGTAGTACATCGGGGTGTGGAGGCGTGAATCTATTCTGATCAATAGCAACATCCCAAGGTTCCCCCCCAAAGTAATCAAATAGATCACCAGGAACAGCACAAAGAGGATGGGCTGAAGCTCTGGACGATTTGTTAATCCCAAGAGAACAAATTCAGTCACCACGGTGGAATTTCCTCTGACCATTTTCTTATCTGCTGACATTGTTCTCTTAGATGAATAAAGTAGAGTAAGAAGTGAATGAGAAGTCCATCGTATAGTTCAATCTGCATTCTCACACACTCCATCATTCTCACACATAGCCATTATCAGCATCTCCAGCTGGAGGAGCTGAGACTTTTAAGCTGAGACTGAGACTTTTTGGAGCCCTTATTAGCTGGCTGAATGATGTGCAGATGATTCCCAAAAGAATGGACCCTGTGACACAGCCTGTTTTGGAAGGGGGAATTATGACCCAAAAAGTTTGTCTATAAATGGATGGAACTACCAATTGTCACTTACAGTTCACTATAAAATCATGGGCTTCATCACTGATCCCAGGAAAGATGCTGGACAAATTGGTGATGTGTGTTTGAAAACACTTCTGCCGTCAACGGTGTGTGCATATTTAGAAGTGAAGCGTTTGAGACTTGCACTCCCTACTGGCTATATTAGAGAGCCCAAAATTAAGAGGTTTGAAGGAAATTCTCTGGAACCTGTTTCACTGCTGTATCATAAAACACAGGAAACTGTGGTATTCCTATGCAAGTAGACCAAAGATAAATATCCCAAATTTGAAAATAACAAAGCCCTGTATAAAGTACTAATGCAAGCATTTTCATTCAGAAAGGATTTTTATTCATGTATGAATAAAGAAAGGGAGACACAGGATTTGGGGGAAGAGAAGTTGCCAAAACTTAGATTACAATTTTGTCTATCCATTTTTTTTTTAATCTCAGGAAATATTTAAGGGGTTTACAGCATAGTTGGCTGTAGTTTTGTGCTACTGATAGAACACAAATTGGACTCCAAACTTTCTAATAGCATTTATGCAAATAGTTCAACCTTCTTCACCACAGAATTGGAATGTCCAGAAATTATAAAACAAAAACCAATTGAGAGAGATAAAGTTATTCTTAGCACAGAGTTCAGGTGATACTAATTATAATAAAAGGATTATACTTTTAGAAAAAATTATCAGTTCATCATAATATGAATTATAAGAAAATAATTAAATGAGAAATTATTTTTCCAGGGGTCCGGAGAATATATTTTGATCATGGATTCTCAAAATTGTTCTGTGTTATTTTACAAGTGATAGACTAAATAAGATAAGGGATCAGAACTCAAATGATTCTGGAAGCCATCTAGATAATAAGAATGAGTGAAGTGGCCTGGATGTAGGGTGAGCAGAAAATGGGTCATAAAGATAGATAAATGTTGAAAAATTGCTGGAGAAATAATGACATTTTAAAGTAGGATATGAAGAAAAGGTAAACAAGTCATGTAGTTGGTGAACCATCAATCATCTCATGTAAATATTAATTTCCCAGAAGAGGAATCTTCCTTGTCTCCTCGGCCATAGTGAACTCCAGAATCTTCCCCTCTCAGTTTTCCATTCCAAAGTCTCACAAATTTAAGAACAGGGTATGTCACCTGATTACAATGAATGAACCTAAATCCTGGATCATGTTACACATGATGGCTTTGTACCAAAGAATACTATCAGTAAAAACTCTTTTGAGTCTTCATTTAGAAAGCAATTTTTTACCTTGATAGAGTGAGTTTCTTTCTTTGGATTTCAGTCCTCATTTAATCAATATCAGGACTTTGACCAAATAAATTCTAAAATGCTCATTATTTATAACATTCTGATTCAGAATTTTTTAGTTACAAATCCTACACTCATTACTAGCCATGTGTCTCTTAGTTAATATTAAATTTTTTCTAAAAGTTTTTCTCTCAAATAATTTTTTAAAAGAGATTTATAAAGATTCTATAAGAGTTTTCTTTTTTTAGAATCAATATAATAATTTCTGCTTCCATCTCTTTTCAATTATTTGATAAATTTTGGGGGGTGTTCTTTCAACAGTTATTATTTCCTAAAGATTATGAGATTATAAGGTGCTTCCTCTAATATGCTTATTCAATATGTGTTAATTTATTGAATAACTGGAGAGAATGCTATTTGTAAAGTCAAATGATTAGTTTAAACACATAATTCCATAAGACTTTTATGTTTTTTACTGAAAAAAAAAAACAACTCATTTTAACTGACCAAGAAATTAAGGTAACATTCAAAGTTGCTTTTGTTGTCACCTAACTTTTACTGATAAAGATCCAAAACTGAAATATAAGAGAAAGTGTTAAGTAGAGAAGTCAGAATTGTCATTCCTACCTGACCCCAGAAAGGATTCAGAGACACTAGTGGTCCAAGTAAGGAGTTACTGGGAGGGTTTTATATGCTAATTGTAGTTTGAAGCCCTTATTCCTAAGATATTTTTACCTACCCTGAAGAAATAGTTGCAATAGAACTCCAGGGAAATAGTTATTTATGTAGACATACTAATTAGAGTCTTGGGATTTTCACAATGTGATTGCATCAGTTTGTAGTCATCTTTTTAAGATTTTTTTTTTTTTTTTTTTTGAGAAAGAGCCTGTGGTGAGGAAAGGGCAGAAGGAGAGGGGGAGAGAGAGAAAATCTGGAACAGATTCCCTGCTGAGCACAGAGCCCATGGTGGGGCTCGGATCTCATAATCCTGAGATCTTGACCCTGAGATCATGAGCTGAGCCAAAATCAAGAGTTGGATGTTTAAACAACTGAGCCACCCAGGTACTACCAGTTTGAAATCATATTGAGCTGATCGCTTTGAGTGATCAGAAGTTTATTCTCGGGGCACCTGGGTGGCTCAGTTGGATGAGCAACTGCCTTCGGCTCAGGTCATGATCCTGGAGAGCCGGGATGGAGTCCCACATTGGGCTGCCTGCTGGGCGGGAAGCCTGCTTCTCCCTCTCTCACTCCCCCTGTTTGTGTTCCCTCTCTGGCTGTGTTTCTCTCTGTCAAATAAATAAAATCTTTAAAAAAAAAAAAAAAAAGGTGGTATTCCTCCACCTAATTTAAGACTCCTTACCACAGTAACTATTCTTGCTTATATGTCCTTGTTCAGTTCCTTTATGACATTCATTACAATGCTTATTGCAAATGTAATGTCTCTTTGATTAATATTTGTTTTTCCTTCAAGACCATGAATTCCAAGAGGATTGGAAACTGAAATTTTATATTCATTATATACACAACACCCAGCACAGTAACCAGAACATGCTAAGTGCTCCATACATATATACTGAGTGATTTACTGAAAAGACAGAGCAGTATTTCACCTACCAATGTCTTTGGGTTGACATATGTTTTTGAATTGACAAATTTTGCACCAGTTGCATATCATGAAATTCTTTGAAAAATCAATATAATCTGACTTTTCATGGCCTACATTCTAGCATGGAAGCAGACAATGAGAGCTGAGGAAAAGCTTCCTCTATTAAAGGGCAAGTTCTTTGTGGTCTGTTGAAGATCCCTAAACTTATTCTCTTTTAGTTTCATAACCTTATTTAACTCTTTGGCCCTATTATTGAATACAGCAGGAATGCACAAAAAAATTCAGCTACAAAGTAGAATAAGAACACAGTATAGAAAATGATTAGTTCTGCCTACAGTAGTCTAGCAACGTGACTCATAGGTGATGATTTTATGGTGCCTTGATCAGGTCAGGAAGAAAGAAAAAGGCACCTTTTACATAAGAAGTTACAAAAGTTATGATTTTTAATTTTATCATATCTGTTCCATGTGAGTTTATATCAGATTGATGGGAGAATCTTATTTTGCCTTGAGACCACTTCTTCATTAAGACTGATAATTAAGACAGTCTGCTACTTAATGAAACAACCCAGATTCAAATAACAAATTGGTAGATAAATAAATTATGGTGAATTTTTAAAATAAAA
>PITA01027219.1:0-21310 GCA_004023965.1 Spilogale gracilis | reverse complement strand
TACAAGCCTTTTTCAAGATATATTTTCATTCTAGCTGAAATAAGTTTTAGGAAGTAATGTCCAAGGACACCTGGGTGGCTCTGTTGGTTAAGTGTCTGCTATCATCTCAGGTCGTGATCCCAGGGTCCTGGGATTGAGTCCCACATTAGGCTTCTTGCTTAGCAGGGAGCCTACTTCTGCCCTCTGCCTGCTGTTCTCCCTGCTTGTGCTTGCTCTCTTCTCTCTCTGATAAATAAATAAAATCTTTAAAAAGGGGGGGGGGGATGTAATGTTCAGGGAATTACACCAAATTCTGTGTAACCTTTTTCATTTTTTAACATGACTATAGGGATGAATTGCTTATTTTACATGATATTATCAAAAACATTTTGGCTATTTTAAACAGAAAGGGATGTGATTTAGGGAATTAGGATACACATTATTAGAAAAAGAGTGAAGGAATAAAGAGGGAAGATGATGTTGTTTCTGGAGGTGAGGAATTGCAGAAAGCTGTTGACTCTACACAAGTGAGCACGATTCTGAGCTCAGCATCCTCTATGCGTACTCTCATGTGGCAGCTTCAGTAGCCCCTGATTATCTGCTTGATGTCCCTCTGCAGGAGCTCCTGGGTTAATGCTCATCTTCACATTGTTGGTGGCCTATCACAGGAAGATGGATTCTTTCTCCTGTACCTTTTAGTCAGGTGTAGGTATCATTGGCAGAACCTAGTAGGAATTCAGTCTGGGTAATGTAGCTTCAGGCTTCTAACTAGTGGTTTAGGGGAGTGTTTTAAAGAAGGGTAAGGGGCGCCTGGGTGGCTCAGTTGGTTAAGCGACTGCCTTCGGCTCAGGTCATGATCCCGAGACCCGGGATCGAGTCCCACATCGGGCTCCCTGCTGGCAGGAAGCCTGCTTCTCCCTCTCTCACTCCCCCTGCTTGTGTTCCCTCTCTGGCTATATTTCTCTCTGTCAAATAAATAAAATAAAATAAAAATTAAAGAAGGGTAAGTGTGGGCTGAATGCCAGTCGATAGAGTCTGCTACCTGACGTGTTGTTTATACTTCACACTACAAGCCCCAAGCATTTCAACTTCCTTATCAGTAAGGTCCTATAACTGTACATGTCCAAAAAGTTAAGAATGTTTCTGTGTGATCCATGAAAGGTATTGTAGATGTCTTGATGGTATGTACTGTGTTTTAAAAATGTAGCTTTGAGGGCACCTGGATGGCTCAGTTGGTTGAGCAACTGCCTTCAGCTCAGGTCATGATCCTGGAGACCCGGGATCGAGTTCCACATAGGCTTCCTGCTCGGTGGGAAACCTGCTTCTCCCTCTCTGAGCGGGGATCCCAGTGCAGGGCACGATCCTGGGACTCTGGGATCATGACCTGAACTGAAGGCAGTTGCTTAACCAACTGAGCTACCCAGGTGCCCCTAAAACATTTTTTATAGTAAACTAATTTTATTTAACTGAACGTGCTTAATATTATGTAAACATATATATGAATGTGTTCCTTATTTAGAAAATAAGGGAATGCCAGGTTACAGTATTAGATTGCATACAACTTTCTTCCCCTCTCTTAAATGAGGGAAACCTGCAGAAACACTAGACATTAGGGAAAGGTGCTATCCTTATACCAGAAACTTTAAGGAATTTCTCTTACAAATAGAGAACTGATAATTCAACTTAAACAAAGGAATTGGAGAGCCCAAGAAAAGCTGGATGGTTTTAGTGGAAATGTAGAGGACTCTGTTAACACCCTTTAATTTGAATGTGTGAGGACTCAAAGGCTGTAATTAAGTTACAGTTCTTTTCAACTAACATCTAAATTTAATGCTAACCAATTAAAAAAAAACTGTATAGGGGAACCCAAGAACAGGTTCCTTCTCCCAATTCCCCTAAGTAGCCCTATTGTCAATACAGCTGGACCTATAGCAGATGCCTACAGTGACAGCCGAGCCACCAAAGAGAAACTCCAGCCCACCTTCATGCACTAAACTTGTAACCTTAAATTTATATTGTTTCTTTAGCTTTTGTGATGAATACAGTACAGTCCTACCTTACATAGGTGTTAGATTCTAAAGTTAGTAAGGCAGGAATCGCATATAACTAAAATCACCCTTGAAAAACCCCAATGAAGTCAGAATCATAGTGGAGACAGTCCCATCAATTCTCAATAGGACAAGTAGTCACTTTTTTAATCTAGTGGTTGAACAGATGTCTGGGCTGATTCTTCCATTGATTGACAGCTGAGTTGGTAGACTTGTGTTGTAGGGACTGAGTTTTTAAATACTAGAATAATAAACAAAACGATGATAAACTTAAATTCTGAGAAACCCAGGATTGAGATCATCATAGGAATAGCAGGTTTGCATCACACACCTTACACTTGAGCTCTCTCTGGGGCATACTCTTCTTGAATGGAATGACTGGCAGAATCAATGATACTATTTAGAGTCTGTCTCTAGCAGAGCACACATAGTTGAATTTTGTCTCTTTCAAGTGAGTGATGTGACCACTAAAAGAGACTGAAAATCTTAAGTAGATGCATGAAACTGTAGCATAAAGGGAAAGTAGAACACTTGGAGCCAGAGGGAGCATACATACAAAGGAAGCCCCATAGAAAAAGTATATTTGACAGCAGCAGTAGCTTTAATCTCAGAATACTGCAAGATTAAAAATGAGAAGATGGACTGATACATGAGGAAGCAAGTCAGGATGAAAAAATGAACAGAGCTGATTATAAAGCATGTATGAATATAATTTTGAGGAAAATGCACGCAAAAATGTCATTTGGGGGCATTAATGATTTGTTTACTGTACAGGAACAGAAGGCTTGGCATTTATGGATATTTATTCATTTTTGACATTCATAAGTAACCTTGAAGAATTGAGATATGCAGAGGTATGTGATTTTGCGTGGCTGGTTTACAGAAATGAGTCCATTACCTGGAAGGTGCATTTTGCCATTGCCCAGCATTGCCTGTCAGGGAAACTTTGTTTTTCTTGATTCATTCTTCTTCAGTACTTACCATAAATACACACTGCTCCCCTATAAAATCTGGCTCTTGGGAAGAAAGTAGAGTGTATGAGAACTGGTGTTAAAAGTGAGTAGACTTGAGTGGACTCCACCTTTCAGTCCTGCCTCCTTAATCTACAGGCAGGTACCAAATACACTTGGAAGGGGGGAATGAAGAGGAGTTGAGAAGAGGATAAAGAATAAGGGGAAGAGACAGGACCTTTTTCAAGTTGACAGATGGTTTCTGTTGACCATAAAGGGATGGCTAGGACAGCGCAATCAGTCCAGAGTCTGTAGATGGGATCTTGGGAAAACTAACAAAAGTCAGTGCAAGAAAATGTCAGTGGTTGGGGCGCCTGGGTGGCTCAGTTGGTAAAGCAACTGCCTTCGGCTCAGGTCAGGTCATGATCCCGGAGACCCGGGATTGAGCCCCACATCGGGCTGCCTGCTTGGAGGGAAGTCTGCTTCTCCCTCTCTCACTCCCCCTACTTGTGTTCCCTCTCTAGCTGTGTTTCTCTCTGTCAAATAAAAATAAATAAATAAAAAATCTTAAATGCCAGTGGTATGAGCAATCATACTGTATAGAGACGACCTAATGTAGTAGGTATACCACCATGTCCTTAAATGAAACGTAACTGTTTGAAAGGACTGACCTATTCCCAGGACTGAGACTGATTTAGCAGGTTATAGGATAATCTATCAACTCAGTTTTTGGACTGTGAAACTTTTTTGGAAAGTTTCAGTTGGGAGAATGATGGGATTTAAGATGTTTTACCCCACAATATGGCACCTTGGGATTTTGGATATTATAAGCTGAAAGAATTTGAGAAATGATATGTGCAGGAAGCGCTTCTTGACCTTCCCCTGGGTGGCTCCGTTGGTTGAGCATCTGCCTTTGGCTCAGCTCCTGATCCCGGGGTCCTGGGATCAAGTCCCGCATGGGGAGCCTGCTTCTCCTTCTGCCTCTCTGTCTGTATCTCTCATGAATAAATAAATAAAATCTTAAAAAAAAAAAAAGAAAGATCCTCAAATGAGAGGTGTTTCCCTATAATCCGAGATAGAGGGACACTGAGAAGACTGAACAAATAGGTCTTGCTGTTTTCTCCCATTTACCACTTTCATCTCATATTTCTTTTTGTCCTATTGTGTTTTTTTCCATTTTTTCTCTACTTTTGATTGAACCATATCTTTGGTCTTCATCCTTATAAGCCTCTTGGATGACATAAAATTTGTATTAAGCAAGTTTTTATGCTTTTAAAAAAAAAAAAAATGTGATAGGCTTAGGGTTACCTGGCTGGTTCAGTTGGAAGAGCATGCAACTCTTGATCTTGGAATCATGAGTTTGAGCCCCCTGTTGGTTGTAGAACTTACATTTAAAAAAAAAAAGTGGGATGCGTGGGTGGCTCAGTCCTTAAGTGTCTGCCTTTAGCTCTGGTCATGATTCCAGGGTTCTGGGATTGAGCCCTGCATCCAGCTTCCTGCTCAGCGGGAAGCCTGCTTCTCCCACTCCCACTCTCCCCTACCCCACTTTTATTCCCTTTCTCACTGTCTTTCTCTTTGTCAAATAAATAATTTTTTTTTTTTACAGATTTTATTTATTTACTTGACAGAAACACAGCAAGAGAGGGACCACAAGCAGGAGGAGCGAGAGAGGGAGAAGCAGGCCTCCCGCAGAGCAGGGAGCCCGATATGGGGCTCGAACCCAGGTCTCTGGGATCATGACCTGAGCGGAAGGCGGTCGCTTAACCAACTGAGCCACCCAGACATCCCCTCAAATAAATAAAATCTTAAAAAAAAAAAGGCATCTGAGTGGCTCAGTTGATTAAGTGTCTGACTTTGGCTCAGGTCATGATCTCAGGGTCCTAGGATTGAGCCCTGAGTCAGGCTCTGTGCTCAGTGGGGAGGGGGAGTCTGCTTGTCCCTCTACCCCTCTCCCTGCTCGCTCACTTGCTGTCAAATACATGAAATCTTTTAAAAGAAAAAAGTGAGTAGTATTAAAATATTGACAGTCATTAAAACCAAAACACTGACATTCATTTGGTCATAAAACACATTTTGATACATTAAAGAATGGGACCTTTGGCATGAACAATATTTATCATTAAATATGGGGGGAAATTTAGCGAATAATATACACTGATATGAAGGTTGACAAAGATGTTTTTCCTTAAAAATACAAGGTTGGGGCGCCTGGGTGGTTCAGAGGGTTGAGCCTCCGCCTTTGGCTCAGGTCAGATCTCAGGGTCCTCAATCGAGGCCGGCATTGGGCTCTTCGCTCTGCAAGGAGCTTGCTTCCTCCTCTCTCTGCCTGCCTGTGATCTCTCTCTGTCGAATAAATAAATAAAATCTTGAAAAAAAAAAAAAATACAAGGCTGGATGCCTGGCTCAGTGGTGGAGCATGTGACTTTGATCTCAGAGTTGTGTGCTTGAGCCCCACGTTAGGTATAGAGATTACTTAAGAGAAATAAAATCTTTTAAGAAAGTGAAAGTAACAAGGTCTTCTATATTGAGTTAGGGAAAATCTGCTGGTAAGTAAGCTGTTGTTAATTCCTATTAAAGAATCTCAGAGCTTCCAGTCATACATGAATTTGGATTAACAGATCAGATCCTTTTTTTTTTTTTTTTTTTTTTTTTTTTTTGTAT
Source organism: Spilogale gracilis (assembly GCA_004023965.1). Taxonomy (NCBI): domain Eukaryota; kingdom Metazoa; phylum Chordata; class Mammalia; order Carnivora; family Mephitidae; genus Spilogale; species Spilogale gracilis. The sequence goes on along the minus strand of PITA01027219.1, from coordinate 15,672 downwards.
TTTAACAGTTTTAAGATGGTTCTCTAAATATAGGCAAAGGGCTGATGAGTTCCATGGAAGGTGACTAACTATAAATGTATTATACATGACTGGAAAGTAATGGCAAGCAAGACTTCAGAGCTGAAGTTATCTTGATATTTTTATCCAGTGTGTGGGGTGTACACATGCATCACAGCTATAATAGAGCTATCACATGGATCATTTGAAAAACAAGACAGAGATGTTTTAAAAGCTTCTGTGCTTGATTTCTTAGTCAGATTCTGCATTATTTGGCACTCGACAACTAAAATCAGGATCTAGATATTAAAAGGTGAATTATTTTAAATAAGTGAATTGTAATAGACAAGTAATTTATTTTAAATTATTTCAGGAAATGGAAGATAAAGTGACTAGTCCAGAGAAAGCTGAAGAAGCAAAATTAAAAGCAAGATATCCTCATCTGGGACAAAAGCCTGGAGGTTCAGATTTCTTAAGGAAACGATTACAGAAGGGGGTAAGTTCTCATGTATAATTTTCAAATGCTTAAACCCTTTGAACTCAGTGTGATTGCAATTATGAAATGGATGTCTATGTATATATAACTGTATCTTACCAGATATAACTATATAGATAAATAATTTAACTTTTACCTGTTTTGAAGATGATTTCCATGCAAAGACTGAAAATATTTTTTATTTGAATAAATGGTCACTTATAAAAGCAAAGCTTACCTCCTTTATGTAATACATTTTGCAGAGTTCTCTAATACAATTTATACATGGTAATTTTAATAGTTCATATTACTATTAATAGTTCATATTTGAAAAACATTTTTTTCAAAGTCTTACCAATTCTTTGTGAGGTAGAAACCATTATTGCTTAATAATGAGCTCTAAATTAAGATAATGTTACTTGTTCATTCCTTAGGTTTTCTTTTCTAACCACCTTGTAAAAAATTAAAGGACTCCATCTTTGGTTTAAGTACCTTTAAATGATTTACCACGCATTGGGACTCCTGGCTAGCTCAGTGGGGAGTCTGCTTCTCCCTCTCCCCCTGCTTTTATGCTCTCTCTGTCTCTCTCCCTCTCAAATGAATAAATAAAATCTTTAAAAAAATAAAAATAATAAATGCTTTACCACATAAGGAACAGGGAAAGATGAAGAGAATGTATTAATTGAATCAGATGTCATGTTTTTTCTTTAACAAATACCTTGAACATACTGCTATCTGCTGTTTGGTTAAAAACACATAGCCATATGTACGTGTATGTTTACATGTGTAGGAATTGGCTATAGTTGTATATGGATTGTTTTCTCAAATTGCAAAAGGATTTTTTTTTCAACTTTATTGAGATGCTGTTGACATAAAACATTGTGTAAGTTTAAGGTGTGCACTGTGATGATTTGATTCACATACATGTTATGAAATGCTTACCAGTAAGGTTAATTAGCACATCCCTTACCTCACATAATTTCCATTTTGTTGTTATGGTAAAAGCATTAAAGCTTTATGCTCATAGCAGCTGTCAAGTTTTCAATTCAGTATTGTTAACTTACTGTACATTATCTCTGGAACTTATTCATTTTATAATGGAAAGTTTGTGCCATCTAACCAGTATTTCCCCCACCCCTTAGCCCCGGGCAACCACCTTCTGCCATTTCTATGAGCTTATTTTTAGATTCTACATGTAAATGAAATCATATACTCTCTTTCTGTATACCAGAAGAGTGTGGTAATGTGGCACCTGGCTGGCTCAGTCAGTAGAACATGACTCTTGATTTCCAGGTCTTGAGTTCCAGCCTCATGTTGGGGATAGAGGTTACTTAATAAATAAATAAAGCTCACCTAATAAAAATTCTAACAAATAAATAAAAACTTATTTTTTAAAGTGGTAAAATAACAGTATTTTTTTGTTTTATATGAAGGAATAATGTTAACATCTTTGAAATACTAGGGTGGCAGGTAGGAATTATACCAAATATATATAAAGATATAAAACCTCTAAGGGGCACCTGGGTGGTTCAGTCAGTTAAGCCGCTACCTTCAGGTCATGGTCCTGGGATCCTGGAATTGAGCCCTGTGTCAGGCTCCCCCCTCAGTGGGGAGCTGCTTCTTCCTCTTTTCCCTGCTCATGTGCTCTCTCACTGTCTTACTGTCTCTCTCTTTCTCAAATAAATAAAATCTTTTTAAAAATAAAAGCATTATTATAAAGATAGTAATGTAGGGAATAAATAGAAAAGCAGAATGAGAAACATGTTCATTACAAATATAGCTATATGGAATGTATTTATATCAGGAATGTATTTATATCAAGTCTGATTTTTGAAATGATCCACTGGTGTAGTTTTAGTTATGAAATAAATTATGTAATCATTTCTATTAAATTATTACTTAGATCTGGTTATTAAATGTTTAGGAACTACTTTGCTGACCTCCAGCATAATTTATGCTAATAAGCTTTTTTCCAGTATTTGGGCTGTTGTCTTTGTAATTTTCCTCTAGTTTCAACTATTTTGGGCTTTTTAGGAATCTTTAAGTCAGCATTTATTAACATTGTATCTTGTAGTTGGTGTTGTAAATAGTTGGGAAAGAGCATATGTTGCTTGAATCAAGAGGTAATTGTATAGAAATTGAGAAGGGAACTCTCTGTCTTTTTTAAGATTTTATTTATTTGACAGGGAGACACACAGGTAGAGAGGGAACGTAAGCAGAGGGAGTGAGAGAGGGAGAAGCAGGCTTCCAGCTGAGCAGGGAACCCTATGTGGGGCTCAATTCCAGGACTCCAGGATCATGACCTGAGCAGATTAACCACTGAGCCACCCAGGCACTCCAAGAAGGGACCTCTTGAATGATTTTGCATTATACCAAAATGTCAATGAGTAGCACTTTTATATTAGGGAAATGAAGTCTTACATTCAGCTTTATCATTTCTTACTATTTTAAAACGGTTTTTTGTTGTGTGTTTTTTTTTTTTTTTTTTTTTTTTTTTTTTTTTTTTTTTTAGCTATCTGGATCACAGTCTTGGTATTTAGTTTTTAAGTTACCTTAGTATCTTTGAACAGTTTCTTCTTTGATTACTTGTTAATGTTATTACATCTATTTTAGTCTTCTCACTGTGTGGCTTTGTACATTGTTATATACAGACTGTTAAAGCTGGGAGGGATATGGAGAAGCAGTCTGGCCCATATTTTTTCTTATTTGTGGAATTTGGGAAGCCCCAGAAAAACTGAGGATTCATTTTTTGTTGTTGAAGATTTTATTTATTTATTTAAAAGAGAGCTTGCATGGGGGGCAGAGGGAAAGGGACAAGCAGACTCTGCATGGAGCACAGAGCCTGACATGGCGCTCCATCTCACGACCCTGGATCATGACCTGTGCCAAAATCAAGAGTCAGACACCTAACCCACTGAGCCACCCAGGCACCCCAAGAGTCCCGTTATAAGAAACAAGGCCTTGGCGTGCCTGGTGGCTCAGTCGGTTAAGCGTCTGCCTTTGGCTCAGGTCATGATCCCAGGGTTCTGGGACTGAGTCCCACATTGCGCTCCCTGCCCAGTGCAGAGTCTGCTTCTCCTCTCCTTCTGCCCCTGCTCTCTCTTGCACTCTCTCTCTCTCTCAAAATAAATCAAATCTTAAAAACAAAGAAATACGGCCTTAAAAGTTAATCTGTCACTTCAGGTGATCACTTAGTGTCACTGCATTATAAATACTAAATTTCAGAAGTAACTCTAATAATGACACTCAGAAGTTCTGAAGTTTCTTTTCACTATACTCATTTTAAAACATTCAGAAATAGGGACGCCGCTGGGTTGCCTCATTCAATTAAGCATCTGACTTCAACTCAGGTTGTTTATCCTGGGGTCCTAGGATTGAGTCCTGCATCAGGCTCCCTGCTGAGCAAGGAGGAGCAAGGAGCTTCTTCCTCTCCCTCTGCCTGCAGGTCCCCCCTGCTTGTGTCTGCTCTCTCTGACAAGTAAATCTTATTTTTTAAAAAAATGCAGAAATAAAGCTGCAGCAAGCCTTAAAAGGACCTGGTCCAAGTTCCCTTGTTACTGCTCAGTGTGTTACATATATAGGGACATATAAAAAGCTTTTTTCTAGCTTTCACCATTTGGCTTTAGGCTGGCTTATCAAAGAATAGTCCCTTGAGGGAGGCAGCCGCTGAGACCTTTTCCCAAGACACTCAACAGTCTTAGACTAAGCTGTGAATTCTCATCTACTTTATTTACCACATGAGTTGTCCTTGAAGTCTCCAAGGGAATTTTTTTTTTTTCTTCCTTCATCATTTGTCCGTGAAGCACTCATCTCATTTCTGGATTATTCCCTCTTGCCTACCCTAAAAAGGTTAGGTTATCCTCCTTTGAGCACTCACAGAACCTTGTATACTAGAAACAATATAATCGTTCGAATCTTTGACTGTTGTGTATCTTTGTATCTCCCTCCAGGACTCACACTCCCAACAGGCACTCAGTAAAGATAGGTTAAATATGATAGATGAAAGTCAGAAACCAGGCAGATTTGTCTATTTTTACTCTGAAACAGATAACTCATGTAGATTAGGTATATTAAGGTTGATCTTTAGCTCTCCTTGCAATTTCTGTTTTAGTGATAAAGGGTATCATTATTACCTTATTCATCCCTCCGCCTAAAAGGAATGATAGTTGTACTAATGTAGTGTTTTAAGTGAAAAACAGCTTAGGATAGGGATGTGCATTTTAAGTGATAATTTCTAATGAGTTTATTTCTTCTGTTACCTTAGCATTTATATTTTAACCTTACTTTTGATTTTAGTGAACTGCTCTAATTCAAAGAAATGATTTTAAATCCTTGCAGAAAGTTCATCCTGGATATCAGGAACTATAAAATAATGGTTTTAAAAATACAAGGTTGGGGGGCGCCTGGGTGGCTCAGTTGGTTAAGCGGCTGCCTTCGGCTCAGGACATGATCCTGGAGATCTGGGATCGAGTCCCACATCGGGATTCCTGCTCGGCGGGAAGCCTGCTTCTCCCTCTCTCAGTCCCTCTGCTTGTGTTCCCTCTCTCACTGTGTTTCTCTCTGTCAAATAAATAAAATCTTAAAAAAAAAAAAAAATACAAGGTTGGGCGCCTGGGTGGCTCAGTGGGTTTTAAAACCTCTACCTTCGGCTCAGGTCATGATCTCAGGGTCCTGGGATCGAGGCCCACACCGGGCTCTCTGCTTAGTGGGGAGCCTGCTTCCTCCTCTCTCTTTGCCTCTCTGCCTACTTTGATCTCTCTCTCTGTCAATAAATAAATAAAATCTTAAAAAAAAAACAAAAAACAAGGTTAATTGAAAGTGTGTGGCACATCCTAAATGCAAGTTGGTGATTGTTTTTATTTTCAAAATAACTTAAGCAAGAATTATAGTCTTGTTTTTCTCTTAGTACATAAAAGCTTTGCTATTTTATCTGTATTAACATTTAAATTTTTTTAGATAAACTTATTGTATCTACATGTTAAATCAGTGTGATTGCATATGAAAGTTTTAAATTCTATTCTCAATTTTTTTTTTCTTGTAGCAAAAATATTTTGATTCTGGGGATTACAACATGGCTAAAGCAAAAATGAAGAACAAGCAGCTTCCTACTGCAGCTCCGGATAAGACAGAGGTCACTGGCGACCACATTCCCACTCCACAGGACCTTCCTCAACGGAAACCATCCCTTGTTGCTAGCAAGTTGGCTGGCTGATTAAAAGAGCTGAACTGCATGAATCTTCTAATTCCCATTATTTCTCCTTAATATGTTACTTCTCTGCTTTTTATTTCCTTTCATTCACGAAGTCATTTGAGAATGACAGCTTTGCAGGTAGCGGTAGTGTGTGCTGCTATTGTAAGGGAATATACGTGTGTAGAGTTCTGATTAGTTTTAACAGTGCACTGATAAAGAGAACATGTTAGAGCAACATAATCTACTTGAAAATAATTGTGTATATTACCTAACTTCTAGTATAGGACTGATTCAACAAGTAACAAGTTTTACAATTGTAATGTTTTGGCTTTCTTTTAATTCATCTTAATTATAGCTTTGTATGTTACTCTTATTTAATATAACCTCTATTGTATTGATTTCTTCTATATTTTCCTTTCGGATTTTGTAAAACAGAAGTTTAAGACCACAAGTTGGAAAGAAGGTCACATTCTTTGGGGCTCTGAAAGATTTGTTTCTCCGTGCTTGAGCTTGAATGGCCTTAAACCTGTTTCAGCTTTAACAATAGAATTTTACTTGGGCAATATTTGCCCATTCTGGTGTAACTTACGTGACTCTAGTGCTTAACAGCTGCCGTTGAATTCTTAGTCAGTTCCGTGGTGTTAGAATATCTTTTGTTTAAGATGTGAATGAAGTGTGCATGTGCATTGACTGTTGAATTCACTTTTGTGCCATTTTTGTAAATATAATAGTTTTGCACAACCTCTCACAAATGTCTGTATTAATTTCACATATTAAAAAGTAGATGATGTGCCAACCAGAAGCACAAGAGTTCCTACACAAAACTCTGTATGTCATTAGAGCTTTTGTATAGTAAGAGTAGTTTACAATCTTGGGCTTATAGAATACCAAACAAATCTTTGCTTAGTCTGTCATAGACTTAAGCTTTTTCATTTGTTCTTAATATCCATGACATTCAGTGGCCTTGTGCAGATTTGATATGTTGCTTAGGCATATCTTTTGTCCTATGCAGAACATTTCATTTTGACTTTTATGAAAATTGCAGTTCATGTAATTTATATAAACTTTTTTAATGTAGAAACTTTTTACTTCCACAGTCAATTTGGGGGACACTAGAATAAAAGGCTTGGATACTCTGCCTCCTGTGGCCCCTCCCTCCTTTTTTCCTTGCTTCTTTGACTCAAATCGTGTTCGGCTATGCTGTTTAGTCTGTTCAGAAGCATAGGTGTATATCTTCACTCTTGAAGTTTGCTCTGCTGAATGCTATATTTTATAACAGAATGATGTTTTTCTTATTTCTCAGTTAAACACTCTTAATCCTGTATTATTACTGATATTTGACACTTGTTTAAATAAAAGGAACTTTGTACTGAAACAAATACTTGAGAAGACTGGCCCAGGAACCCATGTCAGGATGAGCTGAATTCTGGTAAATAATTTTAAGTAAGCTAAGTGAATTATATTTGTGACACTTAGAGTTGTTTAAGTGGAAGGTGGAACATACTCATCAAAATATTTAGATATTTTACATCTATAGATGTCACTTTAATAAAATAATCAATTTTATTTGTGGTTTATCTAGTTAGTAAGAATCTTAATTAACAGACTTTATTGGGATACATCTACTGCTCTTTTAAGAGCCTTCCCATAGTTGATACAGTGCTATAGCATGATAATGAAGATCAGTACCCTGAGATGATAGTATTTTTTTCTTTGTCTTTGACTTGCACAGGGCCTCCTCTCTTTTTGGATCCAGGCATCTTTTCTAGATATCGGCTCCCTCTGTATATTTGCTTTCCTGTGACCCCACATCATTGTAAATGGTGCCTTGAGCATAGCACCTGCACTTAAAGGCTGCTTAGTGCTCTGAGTAAGGCTTGCTGATTATCTCCTGTTCCACCCACCCCAAAAGGCAGAAAAGCAATGAAATCAGTAATGTTCTAGTTTGTAATTTTAAGGATCAGTTGTATATAAATATATTTGTGATGGGAGCAAGTAAATTATTCCACAATATGTATAATTGTAGGATCCATTTAAGAATTAGGAAATATCCCAAAGTAGAAGTTCTGTAATGTCTAGTTCTTTGGTTTTTTTTTGGGGGGGGGTGAGTATTTGCAAGCTGTCAACATTAAATTTACACATCAGAGATGATTAATCTGAAAGATTAGAGACCATGTTATTCTTGACCATGATAGGACTCCTGCTGTAGTTTACAACAAATGATATAACCTCTAAGTTTTATTTGTAAAATACAATGCTGATATTTAACCTACCTCAAAACTTGTTGAGGATCTGTGAAATACTGAGAAAGTGCCCAAAATAAAATACTGTTGATTGTCTTTTTATTAAAAGTAAGTTTTCTCATTAAACCAACCTGCCTTCTGTAAAGTCACAGTGCTTAAAATCTCAGGATTTTCCATTAGGGAAAGACCTGTCAATAAGAATTTTTAGGTATAATTGCTTAACCTCCCTTATTGGTGCTTGGGATACAGAGATTTTTAATTTTTCTATTTTTTTGTTCTGCCTCAAGTCTCAGAAGTTAGAAGACATTTGCAGACTGTTTCACCATTGCTTGAATGAAGATGACTAGATGAGTTTAATTCTTCATTTCTCTTAATTTGAGAGTTGTGGTTTGAAAAATGGCTAATTTTAATTGTCTTGTTTGTTATAAACGAATGTTGGAGTGAAATGAAATTCAGGGTAACAGTTACTTCGTGAAAGTGGCTAACGTCTGAAATAAATTACCTGTTTCGTGTCCATTAGCTCCTACTTTGATAGTGCATTTTGAGGAACATTTTATTTTTGAAAGCTACATCTGACAAACAGTTACAGTTCTTGGCATGTTGGGATAGTAAGAATTGGATTGTTTCAATGAACTGGCAGCAGGATGTTTGCAGTCTGTTTACAAGTTCAATACTCATGTGCTGCTGACCTAAAAATAAGTCTTCAACTATTCATCAAGGCAGGCCGCATAAGGCCTCTCTGTCTGTTCTTTCTTCAAAAGTTGGTATTAGTTGCTTTTTCTACTTGATGTAACAAAATTATCCCTCTAAATATTTATTGATACTTCTTACTAAATCAGCTGTGTATTCTTTCTCAATCCAATTTCGTGACGTTTTAGCAAAGCTGAAATGTAATCTCTACTTAAACTGTGCTATAAATTTGGTGTTCAATGATCCGGGGCAGGTAGCCTCTAGGAAGAGCACACCTGAGTGGCAACTCAAGTTTTTTCTGGTGGCCTTTTCACCCTCCCCAGCATTCAGACACTTTTCATTTTCCTTTTTCACTTCATTCTACTTAACCTCCCTATCCTTGCTTACTTCTTAAGCTTCTAGATAGCATTCATTAAGTGACGTTTAGGGCTGATCAACCTTGAATATCCTCCCCCATGTGCCACATTTAGAGGACACATTTTAATTTTCTAAAACACTATCCTACTCTGGATGACTAATTTCAGCCACTGTCCCAACTCTGCAACTCAGCATTCACTGCCAGTCTCCCCGGCACCCCCCTCCCCACCCACTCATATCCTTTCTTCCCCTGACTCTCCACCACACCGTATAAAATTGGGATCAAAGAAATCTCATTCTTGTTGTTAATCTAAGGATTTAAAAACACCAACCTTAATATTGTTTTACTAGTTTTGGCCTTTAAAATAGGTAGACTTACGGGTTTTATTCTACAAATTGCTGGTGGTCATGAAACCATTCATGTGTGTTTGTATTATGTTACTGTCAGTCAAATAGCATTTGGAAATAACACAATTTCTTTAATAAGCCCTCAGATCTGTTACAGCATCTCTCATCTGTGATGCAATAGAACACTTTGCCTGTATTAAAAGGGCCAAGAGTAAATGCCTTTTTTGTTGAACATGTCTATAGAGTTGGCAGTTAAAGCTGAAATTTGTCAAATAGCCCTTCCAAAATTATACTTGTGAAATACACAAAAAATAAATTGATCTACTTAAGTTCTATTCATTTAATTTGCAGTTATTGTCTCATTTAAATGCTACATTGTTTTTCAGAATATTTTCTGAAGTTGATACTTTTAGGTTTCAGTTACTATGTGCAAGAATTTTCTGTTTAGTCTTTTTTGTTTTAATTTAAATAATGTGTGCTAATGAGATCCTAGCAATCTTACGTTTGTGAAGGCTTTGTGATTAAGGTAACATTAAATGGTTGCATATTTTGAGTCTTCATCTCATGTGTAAAGCACTCTAGTACACTATGTCAGAAATAGATGAATGAGACAAGGAGCTTACATTCTGAGAAATTATATTTGATACAACGTAGATGTTACATTCTTATGAAAGATAGAAATAAAGTTCCAGTAAGTCTAAAGGAATGAGTTACTCAACTTAGGGGATAAGTGGAATGAGTGGTAGAGGAGGGACTTTTGAGAGGTGGGTTGCTGCAGGCATGGGTGGGAGGCAAGGGAGATAGAAGAGGATTTTAGTAGAAGAATTGTTATTTTCAGATAGGCAAGGACTTGGGAAAATGTGGACGGATAAAGGAAGTTTTGTTGGAGAGTGTACTATGTGAAGGAAGGAACTCTTCATTTTTCTGCTTAACATTGCCCTTTCTTCCCAGCCTTCAGTTCAGTAAATGATATACCACCATGCATTTATCCTCTCAGGTACTCAAAGCAACCTTGGAATCATACTTGATTCCTTAAAGGCACTGACCAACAGCCACCAAAATATACTGAATTTGTTGATATATATCCACTGCTGGCCCCATTCTCAAAGCCGCTAATATTTCTTTTTTTTAAAGATTATTTATTTATTTGACAGCTCACAAGTCAGCAGAGAGGCAGGCAGAGAGAAAGAGAGGAGGAAACCGGTTCCTTGCTGAGCTGAGAACCTGATGTGGGCCTTGATCCCAGGACCCTGAGATCATGACCTGAGCCGAAGGCAGAGGCTTAACCCACTGAGCCACCCAGGCACCCAAAGCTGCTGATATTTCTTAACCGGACACTTGTCTGTGGTTCCTAACATCACTTTCCACTCCATTACCTGTCCATGTTGTGCTCCCATCGATCCCCCTGCCTTACCCGGCTTCCATTCTTAAAACCATTTAAGAATGTTCCATACTTAATCCTGCCTGTATTTGATATATTTCTTTTCCCTTAGATGTTTTCCCTCATTCATAGCTTGGTTGACTCTAACTCATTCTGATCTTGGCTCCACTTTTAATTTCCTTATAGGGAGATCATTCATCATTGTATCCCAGCAGTTTATACATACTCAAATGCTTAATGAATGAATAAAATGAAATGGAATATTGGGTTGTACGTGTAATTGGGAAACCAGATTAAGGACATAGATGCAGGAAAAATGTGGTCTCAGCTGTGCCCAGCCTTTCCTTCATTGAGGTAGGTCTTTATATTTTATTCTCCAAATGAAAAAGTATCAAAGAACTTGCTGTCATAAACCCTCACCTCAATGAAAGGATGAGCAAGGATGGATGTGTTGAATGCTTCTCTGCTCTTGCTTGTGATCATAACCTTGCAAGCATTCTCCATATGATATCCAAGGCTCTTTACCACCCTATTACCAATAGGCTGATTAGTGTACTGTAGACTCGTTACTGTGAACTCATATACAAGCTAATGTTTGTAATCAGACATCTTTGTCTACAGATGTAAAATTGACCCTTGAATAATGCAGGGGTTAAGATGCCCAACCCCCCTGTACAGCAGAAAATCTACAAGTGAACCTTTGACTCCAGGTTTCTCTTTGTTTTATTTTTTAATTTTTTTTAAAGTTAAATTTATTTTTTAATTTTTATTTATTTTTTAGTTCATGTCTTTTATTAACCTGTATACAATTATTTGTCTGCCGGTTTCTTGAAGCAGTAGGTTGGAGAACATTTGCCACAGTAACGTCCATCCAAGTGGCTAGCCATTAAAACTCCAGCACCACATTCATCTGAAGGGCACTCCTGACAAAGGCAACTGATTTTGCCATTCTCATCCACCTGATGGTATTTCAGGACAGCCAGGTTCAACTTCTTTCTCTCACGTTTATTCTTAGGGGTGGTAGAAGACTTTCTTCCTTTCCTTAGCAGGAAAGGTATCCTATTAGTTTGCTCTAGCACTTATTTAGCCTAGCCTTAGCTAAGTGCCCAATATTTTCTGAAAGAAATTATACCCTTGAATTTTAACCATTCCCATTAACTGCTGCTGTTCCAATCTATAATGCTGAGGGTTCTCAGTCACACATTCTTAACTGCCTCCTTTAAGCAAAAAAGGGATTTATCCAAAAAAATACCTGATGCCGAGTGATGTTAAGCACTTTTTCATGTGTCTGTTGGGCATTTGGATGTCTTCTTTGCAGAAATGTCTGTTCATGTCTTTGCCCATTTTCTTGATTGGATTATTCTTTGGGTGTTGAGTTTGATAAATTTTTTATAGATTTTGGATACTAGCCCTTTATCTGATATGTCATTTGCAAATATCTTCTCCTATTCTGTCAGTTGTCTTTTGGTTTCGTTGACTGTTTCCTTTGCGGTGCAAAAGCTTTTTATCTTGATGTATAGTTCATTTTTGCCCCTGCAAAATTGAACTTCCCTTCCCTTCCCTTGCCTTTGACGATGTGTCTAGAAAGAAGTTGTTGCGGCTGAGGTTGAAGAAGTTGCTGCTTGTGTTCTTCTCAAGGATTTTGATGGATTTCTATCTCACGTTGAGGTCTTTCATCCATTTCTAGTCTATTCCAGTGTGTGGTGTAAGGAAATGGTCCACTTTCATTCTTCTGCATCTGGTTTTCCAATTTTCCCAACACCATTTGTTGAAGAGACTATCTTTTTTCTATTGGACATTCCTTTCCTTTAGTTGACCATTGAGTTGAGGGTCCATTTCTGGGTTCTCTGTTCCATTGATCTATTTGTCTATTTTTGTGTCAGTACCATATGGTCTTGATGATTATACTTTGTAATAGAGCTTGAAGTCCAGAATTGTGATACCACCAGCTTTTCTTTTTCAACATTCCTCTGGCTATTTGGGGTCTTTTCTGGTTCCATACAAATTTTAGGGTTATTTGTTCCATTTCTGTGAAAAACGTTGATGGTATTTTGGTCGGGATTGCATTAAATATATAGATTGCTCAAGGTAGCATAGACATTTTCACAATATTTGTTCTTCCTATCTGTGAGCATGGAATGTTTTTCCATTCTCTGTGTCTTCCTTAGTTTCTTTCATGGGTACTCTACAGTTTTCTGAGTACAGATTCTTTGCCTTTTTGGTTAGGGTTATTCCTAGGTATCTTATGGTTTTTGGTGCAATTGTAAATGGAATTGATACCTTAATTTCTCTTTCTTCTGTCTCGTTGTTGGTGTATAGAAATACAACTGTTTTCTGTACATTGATTTTATATCCTCACAATTTATTGAATTCCTGTATGAGTTCTAGCAGTGTTGGGATGGAGTCTTTTAGATTTTCCACATAAAGTATCATACCATCTGCAAAGAGTGAGAGTTTGACTTTTTGGCCAATTTGGATGTTTTTTATTTCTTTTTGTTGTCTGATTGCTGAGGCTAGGACTTCTAGTACTATGTTGAATAGCAGTGGCAATAGTGGACATCTCTGTTGTGTTCCTGACCTTAGGGAAAAAGCTCTCAGTTTTTCCCCATTGAGTATGGTATTCGCTGTCAGTTATTCATAGATGGCTTTTATAATATTGAGGTATGTACCCTCTCTCCATACACTATGAAGAGTTTTAACCAAGAAAGTTTGCTGCACTTTGTCAAATGCTTTTCTGCATCTATTGAGAGTATCATATGGTTCTTATTCTTTATCTTTCATTAATGTAGTGTATCACATTGATTTGCAAATATTGAAACAACTTTGCAGCCCAGGAATAAATCCCACGTGGTTGTGATGAATAATCCTTTTAATGTACTGTTGGATCCCGTTGGCTAGTATTTTCATGAGAATATTTGCATCCATGTTCATCGGGGGTATTAGTCTGTAATTCTCCTTTTTGGTGGGGTCTTTGGTTTGGGGACCAAGGTAATGCTGGCCTCATAAAATGAATTTGGAAGTTCTCTTTCCATTTCTTTTTTTTTGGAACTGTTTCAGGAGAATAGGTATTAATTCTTCTTTAAATGTTTGGTAGATTTCCCCTGGGAAGCCATCTGGGCTGGGGCTCTTTTTTGTTGGGAGATTTTTTTTTTTTAAGATTTTATTTATTTGACAGAGAGATCACACATAGGCAGAGAGGCAGAGAGAGAGGGGGAAGTAGGCTCCCTGCTGAGCAGAGAGCCCAATGTAGGACCCGATCCCTGGACCCTGAGATTATGACCTGAGCCGAAGGCAGAGCTTAACCCTCTGAGCCACCCAGGCGCCCGTTGTTGGGAGATTTTTGATGACTGCCTCAATCTCCTTACTGGTTATGGGTCTTTTCATATTTCCTATTTCTTCCAGGTTTTCTATTTATTCCTGGTTCATATTTGATAGTTTATACATCTCTAAGAATGCATCCATTTCTTCCAGATTGTCTAATTTGTTGGCATCTAGTTGCTTATAACATGTTCTTATAATTGTATTTCTTTGCTGTTGGTTGTGATCTCTCCTCTTTCATTTATGATAATATTTATTTTGGGTCTTTTTTTCTTTTTGTTAAGTCTGGCCAGGGGTTTATCAATCTTATTAATTCTTTCAGAGAACCACTCTTAGTTTCATTGATCTGTTCTTCTTTTGGTTTCTAGTTTATTTCTGCTCTGATCTTTATTATTTCTCTTCTGCTGCTGGGTTTAGGCTTTATTTGCTGTTCTTTCTCCAGCTCCTTTAGGTGTAGGGTTAGGTTGTATATTTTGAGACCTTTCTTTTTTCTTGAGACTCATATTGCTAAATACTTTTCTCTTAGGACTGCCTTTCCTGTATCCTAAAGGTTCTGAACTATTGTATTTTCATTTCATTTGCTTCCATGAATTTTAATTCTTTAATTTCCTGGTTGACCCACTTATTCTTTAGTAGGATGCTCTTTAGCCTCTATGTATCTGAGTTCTTTCCAACTTTCCTCTTGTGATTACATTCTAGTTTCAAAGCACTGTGCTCTGAAAATATTCAGGGAATTGATCCCAATCTTTTGGTACCTGTGGAGACCTGATTTGTGACCAGGATGTGATCTGTTCTGGAGAGTGTTCCACGTGCACTAGAGAAGAGTGTATATTCTGTTGCTTTGGGAGGGAATGTTCTGAATATATCTGTGAAGTACATCTGGTCCAGTGTCTCATTTAAAGTCCTTATTTCCTTGTTGATCTTTTGTTTAGATGATTTGTCCATTTCAGTGAGGGGAGTGTTAAAATCCCCTACTATTATTATATTATTGTCCATGCGTTTCTTTGGTTTTGTTATTAATTGGCTTATATAATTGGCTGCTCCCATGTTAGGGGCATAAATATGTACAATTGTTAGATCTTTTTGTTGGATGGACCCCTTAAATATGATATAATGTCCTGCCTCATCTCTTATTACAGTCCTTGGTTTAAAATTTGCTCATATAAGGCTTGCCACCCCAGCTTTCTTTTGATGTCCATTAGCATGATAAATGGTTTTCCACCCCCTCACTTTCAACCTGGAAGTGTCTTTGGGTCTAAAATGAGCCTCTTGCAGACAGCATATTGGTGGGTCTTGCTTTTTTATTCAATCTGATACCCTATGTCTTTTGACTGGGAATTTAGGCCATTTACATTCAGGGTAACTATTGAAAGATATGAATTGAGTGCCATTGTATTGCCTGTAAGGTGACCATTTACTACTGTATATGGTCTCTGTTCCTTTCCAGTCTATGGTACTTTTGCACTCTTACTTTGCTTAGGGGGCTCCTTTCAGTATTTTTTTGTAGGGCTGGTTTGGTGATTGCAAATTCTTTTAGTTTTGTTTGTCCTGGAAGCTTTTTATTTCTCCTATTTTTAATGACAGCCTAGGGGCGCCTGGGTGGCTCAGTTGGTTAAGCGACTGCCTTCAGCTCAGGTCATGATCCCGGAGTCCTGGGATCGGGCCCCACATC
>PITA01027218.1:0-21318 GCA_004023965.1 Spilogale gracilis | reverse complement strand
CTCCTCTGTTCCATCCATTCTCTCTTCTGTTCCATGCACTCTCTCTTCTGTTCCATCCATTTTCTCTTCTGTTCCACCCATTCTCTCTACTGTTTCATCCATCCACTCTTCTGTTCCATCCTCTCTCTCTGTTCCATCCATCCTCTCCTCTGTTCCATCCATCCTCTCCGCTGTTCCATCCATTCTCTCTTCTGTTCCATCCATCCTCTCCTCTGTTCCATCCATCCTCTCTCTGTGTTCCATCCATCCACTCTTCTGTTCCATCCACTCTCTCTTCTCTTCCATCCATTCTCTCTTCTGTTCCATCCACTCTCTCTTCTGTTCCATCCATTCTCTCTTCTGTTCCATCCATTCTCTCTACTGTTCCATCCATTCTCTCTTCTGTTCCATCCACTCTCTCTTCTGTTCCATCCATCCTCTCTTCTGTTCCATCCACTCTCTCTTCTGTTCCATCCATTCTCTCTTCTGTTCCATCCATCCTCTCTTCTCTTCCATCCATTCTCTCTTCTGCTCCATCTGTGTGTCTGTTTTTAAGTCAGAACCATGCTGTCTTGTGGAGCTAACTTTTTTTTTTTTCACCAACAATGTCCCGTCTGATAGAAAACCCACACAACACAGTGAATGGAGAGAGGAACAGAGAATGCCTGACATACGAATCCTGGGAAAAGCTACAAAGGATATTTTAACATCTTCTCAAAGTACAATGGCCTGTGTCTCAGCATGTCACTAACAGTAAACAATACTGAAAAGCTCAACACTCGTGATTTACTCATTAGCCATCCTTACAGTAAACTCAGTGACTGTGCAGGTGGTAGTTCCCATTAGAACAGTCCTGCTGAAGAGGCTGCCCCTCAGCTAGGCTAACCCCTGCCCCCTGAGCCCTGGGGACACACAACCCAGGCTCCACCAGCACCTGCTGATTTCGGGTGGAGACTCCCGACCTTGTCCAGGTCCCTGTGCTTAGCTGGACCCCCACAGCCACCGGCAGCACCTCCCTCCACCCGCGTTGTGGAGACCCAGGGCAGAACGGGGTAGGGCCAGCGGGGTGGGTTGGGAAATAACGCTGGAGAAAGGGCTGCTTCCCTGTGGGGTGTGTGCCTCGGTTTCTCCAGGTGGGGAAGGTGGGAGAGGAGTCCCTCTGGGGCCACACAAGTTCCGAGCTGTGAAAGCCGCACAGGGACGAGCTCTGAGGGGTCTGGGATCAAATCCCAGTCCGAACAAGCAGCAACTTCCTCGTGCTCCCTGCACCTCCGTCCCCCCCACCTGGAGGAGCGCACGGGCCACGGCTATTCACGGCCTGTGTGCCCACGCCTGTGGCCGCCTCGCCTCGGCGCCCGGGGTCTCCGAAGATAGCGCTCTAAAACAGCTGTGCCTGTCCACACCGCCTCTCCCCACAGCCCGAGTCTCCCCTCCCCACAGACTTGCGCGCTGAACCATTCGCTTTCATTCCTGGGCTGCTTCCCTTTTTCTCCTACCGACGTGTTTGCTCTTCTGTTCGCGTATCTCTGCTTCCCTGACTCCGTGGCTGGCCGGCGTGCATTTCAGTCCACGAGAACCCAACGTTTTGACATCAGTACTGTCAAGGTGAGGACCAAAAGGTGTAATTCATGTTCGCTGCACTCAACTAATTCAACGGAAACTCTGTCCATCAAAGTGAAAGGAAAACACGCAAAAGCTCCTAGAACAAGGCCTGCAGGAATGCTCACTGAGTGAGTCAGGATAACAGAGTGAAGAAGAGAGATAATTTTAGCTTCTTTAGAAAAAAAGAAAAGCAAGCGTCAAATGCCAAGCCGTTCACTCCACTTTTAGCTCTCCATGACGGATAAATAATTCAGCTCGGCTCATGTACCACCTGCTTGTTTCTGTTCTAGGAGTGAGCAGGCGTGAATGTGTGCTGTCACGTAGGAGAGTTCTCTTCTGGTGTAAATACTGGCTAAATATCACTTACAAACATGCTCCTCTCCGAGTAGCTGGCTTTTGAGAAATGTGTGTCATGCCGAATGAAAACATCAGAGAGCAGACCCGTGATCGTCAGAGGCTGGGGGTGGTTTCCTTCCGAAGGTGGTGGCAGTTGGACAAAATTGTGGACGGTCTACATGCCACTTCCTTGGGCACTTTAAAATGGTTCATTTTAAACCTTGGGGGCACCTGGCTGGCTCAGTCAGTGGAGATGTGACTTGATCTTAGGCTTGTACGTTCGAGCCCCATGTTGGTTGAAGACATGATTTAAAAATAAAATCTTGAAGATATAAAGATAAGTAAAAATAAAATAAAAAGATGGTTTGTTTTATATTATGTGAATATCACCCCAAAGAAAATGCGTCCACATGCATCCTTCTCAGAGCTGGGTCTTTGGCTCTTTGATCAGGGGACCATCTGCTGGAAAATGCTGGGTGCCTCACAGAGCCAGGGGGAAGGAAGGGTGCTGGCCCCTCAGGGGGTCTCCTGGAGTTTCTCAATGGTTCTAAAAGCAAATCTCATCCCAGACAGGGATTCGAAGTGTGCCCATCACATTTACACAGAGGGCACTACTGAAATTAACTCCAATTACCTCTCAGCAGATCTCCTTTTCTTTTTTAAGATTTTATTTATTTATTTGACAGAGAGATCACAAGTAGGCATAGAGCAGGCAGAGAGAGAGGAGGAAGCAGGCTCCCCACTGAGCAGAGAGCCCCATGTGGGCCTCGATTCCAGGACTCTGAGATCATGACCTGAGCTGAAGGCAGAGGCTTAACCCACTGAGCCACCCAGGCGCCCCAGATCTCCTTTTTGAAAAGTATGTTCCCGGGACGCCTGAGTGGCTCAGTTGGTTAAGCCACTGCCTTCGGCTCAGGTCATGATCCTGGAGACCCAGGATCGAGTCCCACATCGGGCTGCCTGCTCGGCGGGAAGCCTGCTTCTCCCTCTCTCACTCCCCCTGCTTGTGTTCCCTCTCTGGCTGTGTTTCTCTCTGTCAAATAAATAAAATCTTTAAACAAAAAAAAAAAAAAAAAAAAAAGAAAAGTATGTTCCCTGAATGCTTCTCCTTCCTCGTTTTTCTCTTTGAAATAGCAAAGTGGTGGATTCAGGTGTCCTCAGGTGGGGGACAGTCCAGGGCCTCCAGTCTCCTCCTGACCTGGCTGTCCCAGCTCGTCCACAGGTGCCCCCAGGTGGGGGACAGTCCGGGGGCCTCCAGTCTCCTCCTGACCTGGCTGTCCCAACTCGTCCACAGGTGCCCCCAGGTGAGGGACAGTCCGGGGCCTCCAGTCTCCCCGCTCGTCCACACAGCTCCCAGCCCTAGCAGCCCTGAACCACTCCATCCCTACTCTGGGAACTAAGTCTTCCCACCTGCCGGCAGGGACAGGCCCTCCATGATGCTACCTTGGCCTTGGGCACCCAGTGCTCTGTGCTGACCAGCTGCATCAGAGACACTGAGCTCTCAGGGCGGGGCCCAGCTCCCCAGCATGCCACCGCACCATGAGTGAGATCGGGGTGCAGCCAAGATGGTCTGTGAGCCATTATCTGGGTGTGGCCAGACAGCAGCCCCTTCCCAGACGCCCAGAACTTTCAAATCACAGGGCACCCTTCACTGTGTCTCAGGGTCACCCCTTAACTTGGGGCTCCACTGGAATGTGGACTCAGAGCCCCGCCAGGGCCCGGCAGTTCAGGTCAGGAGGGGCTCCTCCCTGTTCTCACCCTGCGAAGCACAGGCCTGTCGCTGGGGAGACACGGCTGGGAACCCTCGCCATCCTCTAGGGAAGAAATGGGAGCAGCACCTCTGATGTGAACTGCACGTCCTCGGCTGCTGGCACTCTTTCCGTCACGCTCACTTCCGCCAGGGCGGCCCACCTGGCCCGTGGGCGCTGTGGGCTGAGGCCCCCCAACACCTCCTGTCTGGGACACTCTGCTCACTTAGACGGTCAGTTCAGTCAGCCAGCGGCTTGGTGCTCCAGCCCGTTCCCACTCACTGAGGCTGCAGGCGGCTGCAGAAGGGGCCCGAGCCTCCTGCCTCGGGGAGAGGACATCCTGGGGGAAGGAGATGCCGTCCTCACTGGCCATGGCCATGCCCGGCGGAGTGCCTGTCCCAGAGGCAGACAGTAAACCACTCCCCTGTCTGTGCTCCCGAAGACAGTTGAGCACCAACCCCTGGGGCTCGGAGTCATCGTTCCCACTCGCCTGAAAGATGCCAGTGGCCTTATTTTATGGTAAATAACTGTGGTCTCAGACATGAAGCGTCAGGAGGCGAGAGGCGCTTGTATGTCACTATGAGGGAGAGGACGCAGGGGCCAGCCGGGGAGGGGTTGCGTACATGCGGGCCCCTCTGGGACAGGTGGAAAGCCAGCACACTAGCTTCCCTGAAAAGCCCGCACAAGGGGCAGAACGTCTGGGCGGGCGGCAGCAGGGTCCTCCTCTCTGGGAGGGAGGCACACGGCTGCCGGACACACAGCACCCCGGGCCCGGAGCTGCCTCCTAGGCTCATGCTCAGCCAGGCCCTCACGTTTCAAGGGAGTGGTGGGCGCCCTGGGGTGGGTCGCCAAGCCAGACCCCTTGGTGAACAGTTTCCTGTCTGAGGGAAGAGGACAGCCCTGACGCCACTGTCCTGCTCAGACAGAAGGCACAGTGTGGGCTCAGCCCAGCCTTGGGCAGCACTATGACCAGCTGGGCCCCAAGCTCCAGGGCTGGGCGATTTTTCTCACAGAGGCCATGGCCGCCCCAAACATCACAGCAGGGCCTGGGTCACTCCCAGGCTTCCCCACCCTCAGCGGCACAGCCTTTGGGTCAAGTGTGATAAACTCAAGACAGTGTGGGAGGGAAGGGCAGAGTCCCTGAGTCGTCGCAGGAGGACCAGGGACCCGCTCCTGCCAGGGACCCCCGCCCTCCGCTGACCGCCACCTGCCGGGGGAAGAGCAGAGGGTTAGGGTGCCCCCCCACTGGGGACAGAGATCACCCAGGAGGCCCATTCTCTCCCTTGTTCAGGCTGCACACAATGGTGACCCCAGCAGTCAGCCGGAAGATCGCAGGCAGGATTCTCCCCTGCAGCCTGCGTTCCCGCGCTGTGGCCCCCGGGGCCCACCCGACCCAGCACCCACGGACATCGTGTTCAGGGCCACGTGCAGACCCCAAGTCTCGCAGGATGGACCGCAGGTCTGACGCCTCCAGCTTTGCCTCGTCTAGATGTTACACCAGCGCGACTGTTTAAACCCACGAGGCTATGGTCTACCTTCCAGAACAAACACATCACTCTGGACTGGAAGAGATAGATTTTACTTCTAAATGAATTATCTTAGTCTAAAAGAGAATTTAAGGGGGTGCCTGGGTGGCTCAGTCATTAAGTCTGCCTTCGGCTCAGGTCATGATCCCGGGGTCCCAGGATCGAGCCCCACATCAGGCTCCCAGCTTGGCGGGAAGCCTGCTTCTCCCTCTCTCACTCCCCCTGCTTGTGTTCCCTCTCCTGCTGTGTTTCTCTCTGTCAAATAAATAAAATCTTAAAAAGAAAAAATCTCTTAATGGGAACTCAGCTCACAGGCTGCGATGGAAGTGATGACACAGCTTGCTGCTTCTCTTCACCCCAAAGGCCTGAGCGAGGACTGAGCAGGTGTGACCGGCAGGACCAAGGGCGCCGGTCATCCTGCAAGCACCACCCAGGGCAGGTGACGGAGGACACACACGGCGGGTGCTGGGCGGGTCTCCGGCCAGAAGCTCAGCCTCTGCACAGCAGGACCTGGTGCCCCGGGGTGGAGCTAGAGGCTGGCCGGGAAGGGGCAGTCCCCACTGCAGGGAGGCACACAGGACACGGGAGGTAGGGCTGAAAAATTGGCTTTTAGGGAGAAAATCCAGAACAAAGGCAGTTTTCTTACTGTCAAATACATGGAAGCACTTATGACATTATTTAAAATAAATACATTGAAGAAAGCTCCCATATGCTCTAGGGAATTACACTGTAAACAACTAGGGGTGAGAAGGGATTCGCCTTTCAGTTCAAACTTGAAAGTGATGGCTTTATAAATCGTGCTTTGAATCGTGAAGTGGTTGCCCAGGGAAACCGCAGAGTAGCTGTGAAATCCGCAAGCCCACTGCCACCCCCTTCTGGGGGGGGGGGGCGTGTGCACAGCTCCTGGCAGAACACTGCTCAAAGGCAAACAGAAGGGCAAAAACCTCAAGTAACAAGGTTACTAAGGAAAAGCATTTTGATGGTTCTTACAGAGAGGAAAAGCCATTGCTCTGAGCCCAAGGGGCTATGGGGGCGGGGGGCCCAGAGCCAGCCACGCTAACCACACTCCTGCTCTCACTTACGCTGTGTGATCTTGAGAGAGTTACTCACCCTCTCTGGGCCTAATAACATAACCTATCTGATGAGATGGTTCTTCTACACTCTCGATAAAGGGGAGGGCAGTGTAATTACTAGCTGTTAACAGAGAAAGATGGGATTTTCCTGCTGGCAAAAGGGAGCTGGAGAAGCAGCCAGGAGAAAGTAACCAGAAAATACTCTCGTTGGGAAAAAGTTGGGAGGCCAGAGATTGTAGAATTCAGTGTTAGTTGGATCTGTCTTCCTTTGCCAGCAATCAGAGACAGAAAGGTAACACCTGCTGGGAACAGCAGCGGCTGGAGCCAAGGGGGGAGACCCTCACCAGTGAAGAGCGAGGAGGAGCCCACTGGTGGCCCTGACTTCACTCTCCACACAGAGCTGGGCTGTCCAGGCCTTTCTCTCACCACTTCTACCGGGAGAAGAGGCTGAGCAAGGTCCCAACCCTGCAGATCCGAGGGGGCTTCCAGGGCCAGCAGGCCCCAAAGTGGGAGGTGGGCCCCTCAGCTATTCTGTGTACATATCACACTTTAACGAAATGTTATAAAAGGAAAGAGAGACAAAGAACCCTACCTGAAAGGAAACATGACCCAAGGAACAGAAGGACATTCATTCCAATTACTTCATGCAATGAAACAATTGAACAAAGTTGGCAAAATAAGAGACTTTTTAATGAAATAAATTATTTAAAGATAATTTTGAAAGATTTATTTAGTGATTTATTGGAGAAAGAGAGAGAGAACACAAGTTGGAGGGCAGAGGCAGAGAGAATCTCAAGCTGACCCCCCACTGAGTGTGAAGGTCGACTTGGGGCTCAAACTTGCCACCCTGAGATCATGACCTGAGCAGAAACCGAGTCAGAGTCCCAATAATCTGTGCCACCCAGGTGCCCCATTTAAAGAAATTTTTGAAGACCGTAAATGAAAATTGTACAAGTAAGGGAAAAAACTGCAGGTCCAACATCGTTTACTAAACGAATAAAAAAAGTTAGAAACAGCTAGATACAGTTTACTAAAATAAAAATTACCAACAAATAGGAAAGACTTGAGATGCCCGTAGAAATTCAGAAGAGAGAGACAAAAAGATCAAAGCAGGTAGAGAGAAGTGAAGGGACATGGAACACAGCTAAAGCTCCAGCACAAGGGTAAGGGGCATAGCAGGCAGCACGACGGCATCCCAAAGGTCCCAGCCACGCTATAATCCTCAGAATACGTGACTCCAGGAGGTCACATGGCAAAGGGGAGTTAAGGCTTCAGAAGGAATTAGGTTTGCTAATCGGGCGACCTTTAAGTTCAGAGATGATGCTGGATTAACAAATGGCCCCCTTGCCATCACAGGGGCTCCTAAAAGCAGAAAAGGGAGACCAAGTCAGGCTGGAGCGGTGCGGCGTGAGACAGGTAGCATCACTACTTCTGGCTTCGGGGCGAGGAAGGGGCCTGGAGCCAGGGAGTGCAGGAGGGTTCTAGAAGCTGGAAAAGGCAAGCAAAGCGAACTCACCACTGGCACCTCCAGAAAGGACACAGCCCTACCAACACCTCAATTTCATCTGAGGGAGACGGTGCCCCTCCCCAGAATTGTCAGATAATAAATCTGTGTTTTAAGCCACTAGGTTTGTGGCAATCTGCCCAGCAGTGATAGGAAACCTGACATAGACACCAATCAGTATAACAGATGTTTTAGGGGCATGAAGTAAATTTCCCTGAAATTAAATATAAAATCTGCAAATTCAAAGAGTACACAGTGTATCAGACGTACCTCACCAAGGGTCCAAATTTGAGACACCGTCTGCTTAAGCTGAGGAACTCTGAAGAAAAGCAACTCACCCACCAGGAGACAGCCTCTGACCTCAGGCTCCGTGGCAGCTCAGAGCGAGCCAGAGAGCCCAATGGGGCGGAGGAGACAAAGAAAGAACATACGGCCTGAGGATACATTCTAACCCCACCAAGATACTGCTGACAGATAAAGACAATGGACAGACATTCTCAAACTTGAAAACACTCAGGAGCCCTTCCTGGAAAATGGCTGGAAATGAAATGTAGCTAATTAGAGAGACAGAAGATACATAAGTCACAGATGCAGTGGTGATGAAAAGACTCGTGGTCAGAGCAGAACCCCGGTAAACATCTAATACCGAGGGACAGCGGCGGGCAGAAACCTGGGCAAAGTCAGAGCACAACAGGGGGTGCACACGCGGCGGGGTGGGGGTGGGAGGAGGGATGCAAGCAGGAGGCTGGAAACGGCCTCCCCCTCCCATGCTGGAAGCACTGATGCAAAGCGAAACATGAAACGTCTCTTTAATAATAATAATACTGGGGGCGCCTGGGTGGCTCAGTTGGTTGGGCGACTGCCTTCAGCTCAGGTCAAGATCCCGGAGAGCGGAGACCTGGGATCAAGCCCCACATCTGGCTCCCTGCTCGAGGGAAGCCTGCTTCTCCCTCTCTCACTCCCCCTGCTTGTGTTCCCTCTCTAGCTGTGTTTCTCTCTGTCAAATAAATAAAATCTTAAAAAAAAAAAAAAAAAAAAACAACCTACAGCTTGTTCCCCCAGGCACAGTTGTAAAGGCACAGAGCTTTATTTGTTCAATGTTCCTCCACCCACTGCGCCCCAGGCCCTGGGGACCCCGCTGCGGAAGAGACAGACAAAACCCAAAACCCACTGCCCTCTTAGAGCTTAAGCCCCAGAGCTGAGCTCT
This sequence comes from Spilogale gracilis, assembly GCA_004023965.1. Lineage (NCBI taxonomy): Eukaryota > Metazoa > Chordata > Mammalia > Carnivora > Mephitidae > Spilogale > Spilogale gracilis. Next base: position 12,343 of record PITA01027218.1, on the reverse strand, counting down.
CTGGCAGGGCTGCCACACGCCTCCTGAGCCAAGTGTCTGCCAGGTGTCCCTGCTCAGCACTAGCAATGTGGCTAATATGAACCTTTCATTGTATCTCATTGTCACTCCTTTAAATTTAAAAAATCTCACGTGGCTGATGGCATCACCTTGGATAACACAGATCTGGAACTAGAAACACAATCTGCATTTTCACAAGTCCCCTGACAGCTTTAGGAAGAGTTCAGGTTCTTGGCATCGGTTCTCCAGGACCAACCCAGAACTCTCCCCAACTTTCTCCCTATCCCTACACCTCCAATCTTAAAGGCCTGTCCCAGGTCATTCCACCTAAGCCACTCACATCCCTGCTCAGAAGTCACAGGCTCCTTCCCTCCACCAGCTCTGCAGACCACATTCTTTTCATCCCTCCTCCCCAGACAGCCCACCTTGAGTCCTACCATAACCTTTGCCCCGCACCTCCTGACCCTCTTGCCTCAACTCAGGTTGATCTGCCAGTGAGGTCCCCTGAACCCAGAGCGTCCTTCTCCGCACTGTCTTCTCAAGTCTCCACCACCTGCTCAGGGCAGGAAGCCCACCTAGGCTGGCTGGAACATCAAGACTCCACTTCCTGCGCTGCCCTCCCCCTTTCTGGAGAACCCGACTGCAAGCCCAGGAGACAGAGCGGCAAGACCCTGAGCAGCCAGGTTTGTGTCTTGAGACCCTGACATGACAGTGAAAAGGTGACCACAGGCAGGTGCCCCTCACAGGCCCCCAACCCGAACCCCGGAGCAGGCAGCCTATGAGAAGACCCTCTCTTCTCCTGCCTGCTGGCCCAGCTTTCTGCCCACCTCACTTTCCTCTCCTCTCCCCTGCCCTTCTTTCCCTCCTAATGTCCACCCCACCTGGGGCCCACCCTGGGGCCCTCAAACCTCAAACTTTGGGGACCCGCTGCCCACTGTCCTCAAGCTCTGAATCCCCTGGCTTCCCCTCGACCTGGAACCCATACTCCTTCACTTTCTACAGTGTTTCCCTTTCTCGCCCTCAGGCTGCATTCTCGAGAGTCTTTTGGGTTTCCTGTCCTCCCGGGCCTGTTCGCCAGGGCGAGGAGCCCCTCGGACACACCAGGAATCTTGGAGAAGCCTTCGGACTAGCTCTCTTGCTTCCTTTGACCGTCCCCCTCCATCTCACCCACACGCAGGGCCACCACCTGGGAGCCTCCGCCCGCTGCGGTCGGATCCCACGCCCCGTTCCCTGCCGCCCCTTGCTTAACGCTCCCCCCATCCTTTCCAAACGCGTCCCACGCGCCTGTGGCCTCGGGCTGGGCCCATTCACAGCAGCAGGCTCCCTCCTCCCCACACCCCACCTGCGTGATCCGTGCGTTCCCCTCTGCCTCGCCGTGGTCCCGGCCCAGAAGTACGCCAGCACCCTGCTCAGCTGCCAGCTCCCGGAGGAGGCGGACCTTGCTGAGACTATGGAGGACGCGCTGTGTTCCCCACCTGCGGACCTGGGGGGGAAGCCGGGGTTCCCTCCGAGCGCGCGCCGGACTCACGGGAGAGGCCGGCGGTGAGCCCCGCGCTCCTGGATCCGCGGCCCTTCGCGCACTCCACCCCCTCTCCTCTCTGCGCCCCCTCCGCCCCGCCCCCAGTTCTGGCACTCCCAGGTCCTCCGCGCGCTACTCAGGTGCCTGGGTCGGCTCCACATCGCCTCCCCCGCCTCCCGTGCGCTCCCCGGCCCGCCGCGCCCTCCTCTGGTCCCGGGTGCGCTCCCTGGACCTCGGCGCGCTCCCCTGGTTCCCCCTTGCACTCCCTAGCCCGCAGCCGGTTCCCCGGGCCCAGCGCGCTACCCGGGCCCCTGAGAGCTCCCTGGCCCACCATGCACTCCCAGGGTCAGCTCCCCCGCCCGCTGCGCCTTCCCGTGGCATCCCCCGCATTCCCGGTCCCGCCGCGCGCCCCCCAGGCCCCGCCCCCACCCTACCCCCAGCCAGCCGCGCGCCCCGCCCCCGGCCCCCTAGCCTTCCCCCGGCCCACCGCGCGTTCCCCGGGCTCTGCTCCCGGTCCTGGCCCCGCGCTCACCCGCCGGGTGGCCATACGGGGACTCGGCCGCGCCATCCTGCAGGCTCGCCAGGATCTCGCCTTTGCCCACATCGCTGTCGCCCACCAGCAGGAACTTGAGCAGGAAGTCGTACGCGCGGACGGGGCTGCCCAGGGTGCTCATCGTGCCCTCGCCGACGCTGGCGCCCATGCCCGGCCCGCGGGGCGGCTCCGAGGCGGCGGCCGGGGACCCAGGCGCGAGCGGCTCTGCGGTCCACAGGTCGCCCGCGGCCCCCGCGGCTGACGGCGCGCAGCCCCGCCCCGCCCCGCCATTGGCGAGCCGCAGTTGCTAGGGCGGCTGCGCGCGCTCATTGGCGGGGCTGCGCGTCCATCTCTTTCTCATCTCCGCCTCCAGGTCCTGGTCCGCCCGCCCCTCCCGGGAGGAGCCGGCTGTCGCGGCCGTCGCCAGACTGGAGGCGGGGACCAGAAGCGAAGTTGTGGCGGCGACAGCCAATGAGGTCCGGAGGCGGGTTGGGGCGGAGCCAGGGGGCGGGGAGGGCAGGAGCTGGGCTGCATCTAGTGCTGGGACCGAGCCTTCAGGACCGTGCCGGGCGGGGCTGTGGGCGGGGCTGCAGAGGTGACACGCCCCGCCACCTGGAGACGTCGTTGGGCCGGGTAGGGGAGCCGCAAGGGCGGTTTCCGTTCGCGGACTTGCAGCCAGGAGGCCAGGGCCAGGTCCCCTGCCGTCAAGGGTCTGTCTCGGTGAGCCTGGGCTCGCGGTGTCCCCCACGACTCGGCTTTGTCCCAGAGCGCGTGGCTGCGCGTGCCTGTGTGTGCGCGTGCGCCTGCGTATGTGTGCACGAGTTCGTGCGTGTGCCTAGGGGCGCCCCCGTTTGTGTCAGTGTGTGCTTGTGCATGTGTCAGCGCACGTGCGGGAGCTAGGGGAGAGGAGGGCAAGGTGGGGACCGTCCAGTCCCCAGACTTCTCTCCCCAACCATGGAGTAACGGGTGGTGGAGGGAGATTGGCCTGATTGGCTCTCAGATCCAATACCAAAATTCCCATGTGGGGTTCGGCCCTGATGGGAATCCATGCCCATGGACCAGTCAGCTGTAGTAGGGGGCTCCGCAGCGACCCACAGGAAAGATCTCTTCAAGCTTGGCCACCTTGTATCCATTCGTCTCGGACTGTCCTCTGATAATGCCTAAAAACGGCCTCCACCAGACAACCCCCAGGGCTCCACCCTGGAGATATGGTGAACCTGGCAGGTCACTCAGGGCTGGGCGGAGTGGGGTCTGGAGGCACTCCTGTGCATCCCACCTAATTAAAATGACCCACTTGCACACCTGCCATCTTCACATTCTGGGCTCTCTGCAGCTCGGGAAAGGCACAGCGACTCAACAATGTGCCCCCTTGTCACAGGCAGCACATGCAGATTTCACAAGCCCATACAAATGTGAGAAGCCCCTGCCATGTTACCAGAAGGGGCCTGTCTTCATCAGCTTGCTGCTATGACAAAATACCCTAGGCTGGGGGCTCGAACCGCAGACATTTACTTCTCACTAATCTGGAGGTTAGAAGTCCATGACCAAGATGCTGGCTGCTTTGGTTCCTGGTGAGACTCTCTTCCTGGTTTGCAGATGGCTGTCTTCTTCCTCTGTCCTCACACAGTGTAAGTGGGAGGTGGGGAGAGCGCAAGTTTTCAGGTGTCTGTCTTCTAAGGACACTAATTCCATCACAAGGGCCACACTCTGATCATACTCTCTAGCTCTAAGTACCTTCCAAAGGCCCCATCTCCATATCATCACACTGGGATATAGGGCTTCAGTGTATGGATTGGGGGGCGTATTCAGTCCACAACAGGGCACATGGTGGCGAGGGGCCCTGTGCCCACCCAGAGCAAGAATGAGTTCTGGAGTGTGGAGTTCTGCCCACTGAGAGTCAGGGCTGGAAGGTTTATGCCCACCAATCCCTCAGCTAGCCTTTCCCTGTGCCCTGGGATGGTCTCAGGGACCAGACCAGGGTGTCTGAGCCAGCTCCAGGGCTCTGGATTATTCTCTGTGGTGGGTTGTCCTGTACACTGCTGGATGCTGAGCTGCATCCCCGACCCCTATCTTTTAGACGCCAGTGCACTCCTCTCCCGGTGGTAACCACTCAAAGGTCTCCAGAATTGCATATGGGAATCCCTCACCTTGAGATGAAAACTGGTCTCCCCCCACACCCCCGGTAGCTCCCATGAACACTTCTTGGCAGATTGTAACTGACCTCAGTTTCCTCTGACTGTGACATTAAGTGGTAAGTGCAGGTCATAGGTGACTCCAGGGAAATGGGGAAGGGAATCTTCCCACGCTGGTGAGAGCCCCAGGACGTCCGTGGTTGCCCTCTGTAACCTGGCTGCAGCCCTGAGAGGTGGAGCTTGTCATTACTGAGGAAATGGAGTACTGAGGAAAGGAGGACCAGAGAACCTGGGAGTACCAGTGTCGGAGCTGCTCCGTACAGCAACACAGCCCCGGTTTTGTTTTGTTTTTACTTTTAAATTGTGGTAATATATATAGCATAAGATTTTACCCATTTAGGTGTACAGCTAGTGTCATGAAACACGTTCACAAAGTGCAATCGTCACTACCGTAAGTGGTAACTGGGGTATTTCACTCAGCATGTCTTCACTGTTTACCCATGTTGTGACAAGTGTCACAATTTCCTTCCTTTTTAAAGCTGAATAATATTCCAGAGTGCGGATGGACCACACTTTGCTTATCTGTTAATCTGTGGGTGGGCTTTTGGGCAGTTTCCACCCTTTGGCTCTAGAATGGAGTTACTTAGAGCATTTGTGCACACGTTTCCGTGTGGATGGATGCTCTCCTGCCCCTTATGTCGGCGTGGGACGGCTGGGCGCTGCAGCAAGTACAGTTCATCGTGGGACTGCCGCCCACCCGTCAGGGTTCTGAACCACAGAGCGCGGTCCTCACGGTGCGGCTGCGCGCGACACTGCGCGGTGGCCTCTGGTCCAGAGCCCACGGAGGGGTCCTTTGCTCCGGACGGTGGACGAAGGAAGGAATAGCTGCCATCTCTGGATGATAGGCAAAGAATCTTTTTACATAATGTGAAATTTTTATCCCAATGGACTATGGAAAAGCATTTCTTAAGTTTCTTTCTCTGATGCTTCAATAAAAATAGCCTGAAGAACTAAAAAGGGACTGGCCATATTTTCTCCAAGCCAGGCCTTTGCACACACCAGTTGACTCTTGTTACTCCTCTCCCCGGGACCAGAAGCACACAGCAACCAACAGCCGAGCGGTTTCCCACCGCCTGCATGTTTGCTGATGACTCACAACAATCCGCTGCCAAGGTGCCAGTTGACCTTCCGCCATACAAGGAAAACCTATTTTAGGTAAATCCGTAACCTCATGGATGCTGCAGAAAGTCCTGAGAGTCACTGGACCGGACAACTTAATGGAGGTTTCCGGTCACATATTTGCCCGCCCAGACCCCGCGCTCTTTCCCGCCCACCCTCGGCTCCAACGGCCTGCTGCCCCGCCCAGTCCCGCCCCCCAGCGGCCCTCAGACTCCGCCCACCAGCAGCTCCGCCCAGACCCTCCCTAGCCGCTGCCACGCCCACTCCCACCACCAGCGGCCCCCTCAGACTCCGCCCACCCTCGGCTCCGCCCAGTCCCCATGCTCTTCCCCGCCCACCCTTGGCTCCAACCACCCGCTGCCCCGCCCAGTCCCGCCCACCAGCGGCCCCTCAGACTCCACCCACCTGCGGCTCCGCCCAGACCCCGCGCTCTTCCCCGCCCACCCTCGGATCCAACCGCCCGCTGCCCCGCCCAGTCCCGCCCACCAGCGGCCCCTCAGACTCCACTCACCTGCGGCTCCGCCCAGACCCCGCGCTCTTCCCCGCCCACCAGCGGCCCCTCAAACTCCGCCCCCCTTGTTGCCCCGCCCAGACCCCGCCCACCCACCGCTCCGCCTGGGCCCCGCCCTCCGCCTGGGCCTCGACCAATGCCTCGCACGCCACCTTCGCTGGGGCCAGCCTCGGGCCTGTGCGCCTCGGTTTCCCGACGCTGGGCTCCTGCTCGGGACGGTTCGCAGCAGCCGGCGGCGAGGAGGTGGGGGGATCTCCCGCGTCGCTCTGTCTGCCTCCGCAGGCCCGCCCCGCGGCCCCTTGCTGTCGCGGAGGGATTCGGGTGCGAAGCTGAGGGGCCCGGGGGAAGCGCTAGGGACCGCAAGCCGGAGCCCCGGAGCCACCATTCCCGGCCGTACTCCGCGCGCTCTGTCCCTGGCCCGCCCGGTCCTGCCCGGCGGAAGGGTCCCAGCGGCGCCGGACCCCGAGGGGCCCGCGGGAGGGGCTGCGTGGTAGGGTCCCCAGGAATGGGACCGTCCCCCGCCCCCTGCACTTTGGGACCCAGCGAACGCTCGGTCCGGACCGCGGGGAAGCCGGGAAGTCGGCGGCGGAACCCCCCACAGGACAGCCGCGACCTCGAGGACCCCCGAGGTGCCCCTGAGAAGAGACCCCACTCTTGGAAGGCTCCTTGGTGTCCCGGTCAGAGTGGGGCGCGTCCGTAGACCCACCTGGAGAGTGCTGAGAGCTGGGGTTTGCCCTTTGAGGTCAGAGGGAGTCAGGTTTGCGGGAGATGGAATTCTGACCCCACTGTTTCCCAGGTGGATGGCCTTGGGCAAGGAACCACCGTCCGTGGGCCTCGGTGTCCCCGTTCCTTAAGCGAGTAGGGTGCCTTGTGAGAACTGCTGGCGCAGCACACGTCACTAGGGTTTGGGGAAGTGCTTGATTAGGCCATGTGCTGGTGTCCCTGTGGGGCCACTAGGGAGCCTGTACAGGAACCCCCTCACCCTTCCACACACACACTGGGGGCGGACAGGGTTTGTCCCCTCATTCAGCGTCTTCAGTGCATCGCGCTCTGTCACAGGGAGCGTGCTGGAGTGGGCCTGGGGCTTGCCACGAGTGGGGACTACTGGGTTGAGATGCCCCTGCATGTGCACACGTATGCAAACACAAGGCAGACCGTGCGCAGAGGATCAGACCGGGTCCCAGACAAGGAGGCTGGGGCTGTCCTCAGGAGGATGGCCTCAGGACACAGGGAATGAGGCCTCCAGAGGAAGAAGAGGCTGGACAGAAGGCAGAGACTGCTGAAAAGCAGGATTTTGACCCAAAGGCCACAGAGCATCCAGAAAGATAAGGGAAGTGCCGGGGTTGCAGACTCCATCTTCCCTTACAGAACCAACACGGACCATGATTGGTCTTTTATCCAACACATAATTAATATTCTTGTTTCAAATAATTAACACAGATTTTTAAAGATTGGCTAAAACAGCACATGATGAAATTTAGATCTTTGTATTTCATTCAGGACATCCTCAGTCCTTGGTGACAGAAATCCTGGTCTCAAGAGAGTATTTGTAATGGCAGATTTGGAGTCTATAAAATCGTGTGTGGATGAAACACGGACGGAATAGTGACATTGGTATGACAAAAAGAATTCCATTCAAATGAAATCTGGAAAACATATGCAAACTATCTCAACGAGGTCAGGAATTAAATTGACATAGTAAAGTCCCCCCCAGCATGCCTGAGTGAGTGGTGATGTAGTTCTGATGGAAAGGCATGTTCTTGGCACAGAGACCAAGTGCATGGACCTCAGAGACTGGGTGTCACCAGCGTGTCCAGGACAGTGACGGGTGACATGATTCACACCCCCCCCAAGTCTTCAGAATATTTTAAACTCTCCTCACGGTTCCCTGAAGTGTTAATTAGTTCACTCACTTACTGCCATTTGTAGGTTTTCATATGCTTGGTTTTGCTTTTTACAATTGGGAAATGCAACATCACATGCAAAAGTGTACAAAAACACACACATACTGTTTAATCAATAGCCCCAAAGTGAACACTCAGGTTATAAATCACCCCGTAGGTTAGGAAATACATGTCCAGTGTACCAGAAACCTCCCCCGTGCCTCCCATCACTGCCTTGCGGGGGGCTCCCCCTGAAACAGAAAAGGTGTAGGTAGTTTACATGGGTGTGACCCTGGGGAGCCCCAGGGGGTAGGGGGGTGACTGAAGGGCACCCTGGGGAACTGCCTTGGACCAGAAAGCTCTCAGAGCCTCGGGACCTGGAGCCTGGGAACCTCAGGCTGGCCTGCTGTGAATCTGCGACACCTGAAGTCCCACCATTGGGGCACCAACAGTGTCTGCTCCAGCTGCCATACGGACTGCTGTGAAAGACCATGTGGTGGGACTGAAGGTGCCCACCCCCCATCCATTTGTGGAAGCCCTAATCTGCATGGGCCCGTATTTGGAGATAGAGCCCGTCGGTAGGCAGTAAAGTCATAGGGCCAGGTCCTAATCCCATAGACACCAGGGAGGCCATGTAGAGAGAAAGTGAGAAGGTCTGCAAGCCCAGAAGACTAGTCTCCCCAGAAACTAATGCTGATGACAACTTTACCTTGGACTTCTGGCCCCCAGAACTGTAAGAAGATAAGTTTCTGCTGTTTACATCTACCCAGTCTATAGCATTTTTTATGGCATTTTTTTCATGGCAGCCCTAGAAAACTAATATAACCACTGGCTTGCTTCATTTTATTATTTTACTACCCAGATGTGAATTTCTACAATATAGAGCTTTAACTTTGTAAAAATGGAATGTATATATATTTCATGTTTTTCTTTTTAAGTAAAGGATGACGTATGTAACAAATACAACTGCAGGTTTTTATATTATTGCCAGGCTGTATTCTGTTTATGAATAAAACAAATTTTATTCATCCATTTTACAGTTAATGAATACTTATGTGTTTGTTTTCTTCTGCTACGGAGCAAATTACTAGAAATCTAGCATGACAAACAATGCACACTTATTATGTCACAGTTTCCGGGCTCACGGCGTGGAAAGTCTTTCCTGCCAGACTTCAGGTCTTTTTCTGGGTTGTTTACACTGATGTGGGTGTTCTTTAGCTGTATCTGTGGGATGAGGTGAGCCTAAGGTCCTTCTACCCCACCATCTTCCTGAATAGTATCTTTATTTTTCATTCTTAAAAACTTATTTTCCCTGGGCAGTCATATTCTTTTGGTGACAATCATTCCACTGCTTTTTGACTTGTAGTATTAGTGTTGGGAAACCAGACATTAATCTTTTGAAAGAAATATGACTTTCCTTGCTGGCTGCATTAGAGATTTCCAGTGTCTTTCGTGACTGGCAATTTCACTGTTACTTGCCTACATGTGAAATTTTAGTTTATCCAGCTTAAGATTGGGAGAAACTTGAATCTGAGGGTTGGTGTATTTCACCTGTTCTAGAAAATTCTCAGCCTTGGGACACCTGGGGGGCTCAGTCATTAAGCATCTGCCTTAATCTCAGGTCATGATCCTGGGATCCTGGGATCGAGCCCTGCAGGGGGCTTCCTGCTCAGCGGGTGCTTGCTTTTCCCCCTCTTGTGTTCCCTCTCTCGCGGCGTCTCTCTCTATCAAATAAAGAAAATCTTTTTTTTAAAGATTTTATTTATTTATTTGACAGAAACACAGCGAGAGAGGGAACACAAGCAGGGGGATTCAGAGAGGGAGAAGCAGGCCTCCCACGGAGCAGGGAGCCTGATGTGGGGCTTGATCTCGGGTCTCCGGGATCATGACCTGAGCTGAAGGCAGCCACCCAGGTGCCCCAAATAAAGAAAATCTTTTAAAAAAAAGAAAGAAATAGGGGCGCCTGGGTGACTCAGTTGGTTAAGCGACTGCCTTCTGCTCAGGTCATGATCCCGGAGGCCCGGGATGGAGTCCCGCATCGGGCTCCCTGCTCAGCAGGAAGCCTGCTTCTCCCTCTCTCAGTCCCTCTGCTTGTGTTCCCTCTCTCGCTATGTTTCTCTCTGTCAAATAAATAAAATCTTTAAAAAATTTTTTAAAAAAAGAAAGAAAAAGAAAGAAAGGAAGAAACAGAGAAAGAAAGAAAGAAAAAAAATTCTCAGCCATATTCTGTTCAATTATAGTCTGTTCCTTTTTCCTTTTCTGGAACTCCAGCTAAATGTCTACTATTTACTGTGTGTCTTACCTTGCCTGTAATTTCCCTGTTTGTCTTCTTGTGCCACATTCTTCGTGACTTCTATTTTTTTTTAATTTTTAAAATATTTATTTGAGATAGAGCAAAGCTCAGAGGGAAATACAGGCTCCCTACTCAACAGGGAGCCAGGTGTGGGGCTGGAACTCATGATAGCAGGATCATGACCTGAGCCAAAGGTAGGCGTGTAACCAACTGAGCCGCCCAAGTACCCCTCTTCATGATTTCTCTGACTTCTTCCAGTTTGCTAATTCTCTCCTCTAAGCTGTTAAATCGGCCCAGTAGACTCTACATTTTAATTTTTAATGTAGTTGATGTAACTGATTCATTTATGTTTTGATTTTCTAAACTCCCCTTTGGTTCTTTACAGAATCTGCTCAATTTCCTTAGTTAACGTTTTAGAGTCAGCTGTGAAAATCAAAAGTCTCACCAGGGATGTCTGGGGTGGCTCAGTCAGTTAAGGGGCTGTCTGGGATTGAGTTCCTGGGGTTCCTGGGATTGAGTCCTGCGCCGGGCTCCCTGCTCAGGGAGGAGCCTGCTTCTCCCTCTGCCTGCCGCTCTGCCTACTTGACCTCTCTATCTCTCTGTCAAATAAATAAATAAAACTTTAAAAGAAAAAAAAGAAAAAGAAAAAGAAAGAGAAAGAGAGAGAGAGAGAGGAAAAAATAAAAAAGAAAGAGAAGTCTCACCAAAATGGAGTCGGGAGGCCAGCAGGGAAAGCCCTGTGCCCGGCCCCGGTTATCAATTACAGACCCAAGAGGAAGAGAGGCACCCTGCAGGTCCCAACTGCTTTACTAACCCAACTCCAGGACTGAAGCTTTCCTGCTGTCCCGGCAACAGCCCAGCCAATGAGAGACAGCCACAGTTCAGCCAATGAGAGACGGTCACAGCCCAGCCTCCGAGAGATGGTCACAGCCCAGCCAATGAGAGATTACCAGATCCCAGCCAATGAGAGAGGGTCACAGCCCAGCCAATGAGAGATTACCAGAGCCCAGCCAATGAGAGATGGTCACAGCCCAGCCAATGAGAGAGGGTCACAGCCCAGCCTAGGAGAGACCAACAACAGAGCCCTCCTTCCGCTATTTATGTTTTAATACTAACGTATATAGCACGGGCATGAAATATTAGTGCCTACAAATTAAATAGGTTATTATTTATGTACATCAGTTGAATTGACTCGCACTTAGCTGATCAACGAATGACGGACTAAACCTGAAACTAATTCTTCGTTTGATAGTCTCAAGAAGAAAACAGTCCTGAAGCTACAAGGGACCACAGCGTGCGACAACCACGCTTGCTCATTCAGAGCCCGTACTGTTGCCGAACATGGTATGTTTTGGTGCCACTTCCGCAAAGATGTTGGATATTCTCCTGTTTACGCAGTTTTTATTTAGCTCATTGTTGATATGAATAATCTATCATCTGACCTATTTTTTATAAGTGATGTCATCCAGGTGTCTTGCTTATAACCCCTTCCCTCTAAAAAAAGAGCCTCCTCTCCTTGTTCTCCAGGCTTTCCCCTGGTTCTGCCAAGTCTGCTCATCCTGGGTTGCAATTCTCTGCTGTTCTCGATAACCCCGTCTTTGCTGGTAAAATAACTGACAGTTTTATTTTTAAGGTTAACAGACCCCATCCTTAAAATAAAGCTCTCTCTCCAGGAATGTGTCCTGTCATCTCCTTCCTGGGAGAACTCCAACTAATACAGGGAGCAAATCACTAGGGGAGACGGATGCTAACTGATCATCACGTGTATGAAAATTAATAAAAGAAAACCGCACTCGATGGCGAGAAGGAGGAGCTCCTCCTCACCCAATCCCAGGGTCCCGGGGAGTCCGGGCGGCCCGGCCCCGCCCCTCAGCGTCTTACCCAATCCCCGTGTGTTCCCGTGACCAGGTCCCGCCCCTCCCTCGCCTCACCCAATCACCATGCGTTCCCGCTCGCCGCTTTTCCCCGCCTGCAGCAGTCCGCGGGCGTGTGGGGTCGAACATGGAGGACCTGCTGAAGCGGGAGCTGGACTGCGACTTCGTCAAGGCTACGGGTCACTCGGGGGGCGGGTGCATTAGCCAGGGCCAGAGTTACGACACGGACAAAGGACGCGTGTTTGTCAAAGTGAACTCCAAGCCGGAGGTCAGGGCCGCCGTAGGCCGGGGGGGCATGTGGGAGGTGGTCGGCGACTGGGATCTGGGCGGGGCTTCAGGCCCGGGTCCCGGGTCCTGGTCCGGGGTTCGGGGTCCGGGATCGGCGTGCGGGCCGAGATTCAGGCCGGGGTCCGGGGTCCTGGT
>PITA01027217.1:9575-21424 GCA_004023965.1 Spilogale gracilis | reverse complement strand
CCCCCCCCCCCAATCTTCCCAGCCTTTCCCAGCCTGGCCCCATCCCTGGGACCGGACGAGGGCCCAGGTGCCCGCCCCTCTCCCTGTCTCTGGACTAAAGACACAGTTCCGGCAGGCTGATAAACAGTTAATCCTTTTTCCCAAGCCTCTCACTTGTGCTGTGGTTTTCTCTCTGCTCAAAACGGTTTTGAGGGAGGAAGAAAGCAGAAGGAACCAGCAATTTGGTGGCAGAACTGCCCAAAATAATGTCTCTTGGGCCACCTCCATGGGCTTTCCCAGGGCAGGCGGGCCCGCAGGGACGTCTGGTTCCCTTCCTCTGCACCCTTGCCCTCTCCAGGGTCTCCCCTGCCATTGTCAGCATCCCCCAGCACCGGGCCACGCACACAGTAGGTGCTCAATGAACGCAAGGCCCAACCAGTGGTCTGACTTGGCCAGGCAGATCCTGCCGCCCCTGCTGCCCTTTGCCTTCCCAGGGCCTCCAGTTTGTCGTCTGTGAAGGACACACTCAGGGTGGCACCCAGCGCCAGAGCTCGTGAGCCTGACCGTTAGTGTGGTGACACAGTGTGGGTCACACCAGGGACCATGCGGTCCTGCCCGTCCGCGGCAGCCCACACTGGCCACGCACGGCCCCTTCCACTCCAGCTTCCATTCGGCAAGTCAAACAAAACCAAAAGTGAGACCCTGGACAGCGCGGAGCCCGTTGCCAGCGCCCAGAGGCTGCGTGTGACCGGCGGCTGCCATCGGGGACAGCACGGGGGAGAGGACGTCCACACCCATGGACAGTTCTCTCAGCCAGTGCTGCTCGGGACTGGCTGTGTCCCCAGAGGGCTGGCACTCAGGATCCCCGTCTTCCCCACCTGCCCTGGAACGCCCTGCCAGGCAGCCCCCCAGAACCTCCTCGCATGCTTGCTGAGATGAGTGGCTCACCACCGCCAAGACACCAAAACCCGGCTCTCAGAGACCCTTCTGCGGCTTCCTTGCGCCCACTCTGGGGAGTCTGGCTCCCCGCCAATACCCTCTATGCCATCTCTCCCACAGGCCGCAGGCAATCCTGGCAGGCGTCCTGGGGGAGGCGCCCTCCCCACAGACCCCTGGGGCCCAGCTTGAGAACCGTGGTCCTCAGGAGGGGCCACAGAGAGGACGCAGGTCCCCACGGGGCCAGCCATGCTCTTCCACACACCGGCTGGCCCAGGCACCAGCATGGGGGCCTCCATATGGGCGAGGGGGACGTGGTCCTCTCCAAACATCCGGGCCCCAGCGCCGTCCCACACACCTCGCAGCTTCTCCAGGGGATTGAAGCAGCCCTCCTCCACGCTCGCGAAGTAGTGGCCGCACTCGAGGAAGTAAGGCCAGGCCATGTCGATGGCGTCGAAGGCGGGCTGGCAGGAGTCCCGCAGCCCCTCACACACGTGCCGGCAGGGCCTGCGCACCCGGCCGCCGTCGCAGCGGGGGGCCAGCACGGCGCAGCCCAGCAGCCGCAGGTCCGGGTTGCACTGTCCCTCCAGGAGGTGGTGCAGGACGCTCAGCAGGATGTACTCGGAGCTGGCCTCCACCGCCTCCCGCGACCGGTGCTCCAGCAGGGTGGGGAAGGCCGTCTGGTTGTAGGCCGCGTCGCTGCAGGTCCTGAGCGGCATGTCCACACACGTGGCTGGGGGCAGGGGGTCACCGCGTCACGCCCACCTCCAGGACCCATAAGGCCCCGCCCCGCACCAGCAAGGCCCTACAGGGCCGGAGCCCACAGGGACGGGGCCGCCCCCAGGGCTCCCGGGGAGGAAGCCAGAGCCCGCGGGGGACCCAGTGAGGCTCCCGAGACTGAGTGGGCTCCGCTGCTCCCTGGTGAGTGAGCCAGGCCTGGCCGCTCTGGGCCTCAGTGGCCACAGCTACAAAATGGGTACAGGAAACCCCAGCCTGGCCAAGGGGTTGCCCCATTAGGGGCCGTGAAGGAAGCCAGCAGACTCTAGGTTTAGCAGAAAGAGGTACAGACCCTCCCAAGCTCGCAGCCCAGCGGCAAACCAGTCCCCAACGATGCACCCGGGTGCTGGGACCTCACTGCCACCGGGTATCTTCGTGATCATAACTCCTCTCTCTCCAAGCCCGTGTGGCCGCAGGCGCTGGCCGGCCCCTCAGTCCTGTCGGGCTCGGAGCCGAGGGCACAGCCGTGCCCGCGCTGCTCCCCCCCATGCCCTCAGGGACACCTCCCACACGTGGCAGCTTGCGGTACACGTGACAAGATGTTGCCACTTCTCAAGTTTGAAAGGACGGGTGATCTCACTCAGGATTTCTCGGCTCAAAACATCGCCGACGTGTGGTTGACTTCTGCCTTGAGAGAATATTCCTTCCCTTTTGAAAAAGTCTGGCCCCTCCACTCAGAAGCCACCAGATGCCCAAATCTGGCAGGAGGGGACTTGAGGACAAGCACTTGCTTCTGAGCTCATCAGAGCTGTCAGAGCCCACCCGATCCTCAGGCCCATTGCCCCCGAGATCAGCTTTCCCTCCCTCCCGTTACAGAGGGGAAGGCCGGAAGAGAGGGGAGAGGGGCTGCCTGGCAGGGGCCCGCACAGAGCCGAGACTCAGGGAGCTCATGGGGTAAAGAGCAGACACGCTGTGTGCCACGACGGACCCCAACCTGCCCTGGGGCGAGGGGCGCTGGGATGCTTGCAAGGAGCATTTCTGGGGGAGCTGGGAAGCCCGGGCTGCACACAGAGAGGGTCCCCCTTCTTTTGTCTAGTTTCCAGCTGATTAAGAAGGGGTTTGGATTTGAGTGCTGGGCCTTGTTACTAATCCCCGCCTTGGGGCCTGTGGGTCAGCCCTTTAGAGTGCTGGACAGCGTGGAGGGGCTGCCTCGCCCCTGCAAAGCGAACATGAGAGAAGTCCAGGCATCGTACCACGGTCTGCAGCCCCCGGTCCACGGCATTCACCTGGGAAGAGAAAGGACAGCGCTGTTAGGGGTGCGGACCGCGGTCATCCCATCGTCCCGAGAATGCACACTAATGGAGCCCCGCTGCTACCCAGGGCAGCCCAGCCCCTCCCAGCCCTGGGCTGACACCCCACCGGCTCTGCCTCGCGGGGCTGCACCCAACCCTCCGGGATTGATGGAACCCTTCTCCCTGCTCTGCAGGTGGGGAGCCTGGCTCCCGGGAGGTGCCGTGACTCGCCTCAGGAAAGACAGCCAGCGCGCAGTGTGGGTGTGCCCCCCAGGTTTGCCCATCCCCGCGGTGTAAACACCCCCACAGGGGCCGTTCCAGGCTTCTAGCAGCTGAACAACTACTCTGGCAACATTCCCGGATGTTTAATGAGCCTTTCTTGGAGCCTGTACCATGCCCGGCTCAACCCCCACGAGTGAGATGACCCCACGTTATTCAGAGCCCCCCTGAGAGTCACACGGGTGCCAGCCCCCGCCGCCCGCTTCCAGAACACTGTGGAAGAGCTGCATTCCGCGGCCTGATCTGGGAAGAGGCCGGCTCGGCCAACCCTCCTGGCACCCATGGGTCCCCAGGGCCCACCTCGAGGCCCATGCAGGTGCACCCAGCAGTGAAAGCCGCGGGAAAGCCAGTCAACACCAGCCTTACCTACAGCCCCCCGCCGCGTGCCCTCTCAGAAGGTCCCGAGTGCCCTGGGAGCTCCGAGAGGGAGGAGCTGAGGCAGACGGATGGAAATCAGCATGAAATTTAGGAATCCCCGGAGGACAGGGTGGGCTGGGTGGCAGAAAGGGTGGGAAACAGGGGGAAGGGGGCACAGGGGGAGTCCAGAAGAAGGCTGAAACGGAGGGAAAAGCCTGTGTTCTAATCCTGTCCCCTCACACAAAACCCAGGCCTGACCCGCGAGCCAGGGAACTGTGGGAACCCCGTCCAGCGACGCACCATGGGATCTGGGCGCTGCGAGAACTTCCCTGAGACAGCAGACTCGAGCCCACAGAGCGGGAGCAGCCGGAGGCTGGGCTCTGGTCCTGCGGGCCTGGCCAAGCAGCTCCCCTCGGCAGGACCCTCTGGTCACGGTCTGCCCTCCACTGACGAGGCAACCACAGTCCCCGATCCCGCAGCAGACCGACTCCCAGAGCCCTCATGGGGTGGGAACAGGTACCCCCGCGCGGCCTGATTTCCACTCTCCAAACCGGCGACTGAGAAAGGTCCAGGCAAGTGCTTGGCTGAGACTCTGCGGGACCAGCCTACAGCCCGGGGAATCGCTCCCCCTTCTCATAAGAATCACACGGCGAGGGCCTCTTTCCCCATTGTATGTGGGGTTTATGATACGCACATGGGAATGACAGGATGGCTCCATCAGACGCCCACGTTCCGTGCCCAGGACAGGACGCAGCCCAGGGTAGACAGTCCGTAAATCACAGTTCCGTTACTGTTACTGTTTTATATCCCCCCTGAGACCACGAGTGGAGGGCAAGCTCAAGGACCCCAAGCAGCAGACCCACTGGCTCCCTTCCTGCGCAGGGGAGGGTGTTTCTGGGCACTCCGCCCGACGCTCCGAAGTCTTTATGGTCTGATGTGCTCCCTGACCTGCACCCATCACCCTACGCACAGTGAGAGGCGTGACGGGCTGAACCAATACTTGAGGGAGAAAAGGGAAGAACAGGAAACCGACCCAGGACCCAGCGTGCTCTTCTCTGGCTGTCTGGGCAGCTACAGGCACCAAGTTAGCGTCAGGAGAATGGGTAAAAGCATCAGATCCAAGCAGGGTACCGAAACGAGCGTCTGTGTCCAACGCCGACTGCTCGACCCCAGGACGCACTCCTTAACGCAGCCCATGCAAGCGCACACAGGGGCAGATGCCGTGACTTAGAAGGTCCACTCGCCGGCAACTGTGCAGACTTGCTCAGACTCTTGGCATACCCAGGGAGCAGGACTTCCCTGTGTCCCGGGACCCCTTCTATATAAGGGGGTGACAACGGAGCCCAGCGCTGTTGGGTGGCCCAGGGAGGGCTCCACAGACAGGAGCTCAGTCACACGGGCAGAAGAAGGGGCTGCTCATCGTGACCTTCGTGCTTGTGGGCTGGCCACGTGGGCAGCACCTGCTGACGTGGGCGTCGGGAGCCAGCCAGGTGGGGGGAGACATGTTTCTCGGGGCTCCCATAACAGGGCCTGCAATCTGGTAGACGGGCACTGGACACCCCGCTCCGCTGGAGACCAGCAGCCTGAAATCGGGGGCTGGCAGGCCAGGCGCTTCCGTGGGATCTGAGGCTCTGTCCTCCCCACCTCTCCCGGCCTCTGGGTCCCCCGCAACCCTAGGCTTGCAGCTGTACCCCCATCATCCCTTGTCCTTCCTGGTGGGTCTGTGTCACAATCTGTCCCTCTCCTAAGCACATGGGTCATGAGACTTGAGGCCCGCCCCGAGCCCGCTGACGTCCCCGCGCTCCAAGTCTATCTGCAAAGCCCCACCTCCCAGTCAAGCCACAGCCTCAGGTACGGGGACTCCATCGTTTCTTGGTGGGGGGGGGACACAATTGCACCCATGACTGGAGGCCAGCCCCAGGGCGTGCGCCTTGCCTTCGGGGAGCTCGGGGCTGGGGTGGGGTCAGGGAGGAGTGGGCCCGCGGGCCCCCTGAGCGCTCCTAGCAGCGAGTCTCTGCCCACACCGGCTGGACCGGTGAAGTCCCCGCCAAATCTCAGGCTTAGTACTAAAAAAACAGCGTAAAATACCTCATTCATAGTTTTTATATGGATGACAACACATCGAAACAAGAAATTAGCTTAAATAAAATTGGTTATTCAGGTGACTTTCACCTGTTCCCTCTCTAGTGTGACCACGGGAAAATGTGAAAGTATCATGAAGCCGGCATCCCCATCGCACAGACGCCCGTTCCTCTAGGTGACCACTAGGTGTCAGCACATCTTCAACGTGGGACCCAGGCTGACTGGGGGGTGGGGGGGATGCTGGCCAGCTCCCTCCTTCCCTCCCTCTTCAGCAGAGGTTCTTGGTTCCGACCAAGGATTCCTCTAACAGATGAGAAACCTGGATGAGGCCAGAGAGGCTGGGCCATCTGCCCAAGGCTACACAGCTGAGAAGAGGACTCAGGATTTGAACCCAGACCCGCCTGGCCCCTTGGAGCACGAACCCTGCCTCAGCCCACAGGTTCCGCGTGGAGGCCTGGAGTCAGGCAAGGGACAAGGGCGGAGGGGAGGGTCCAGGCTTGCTCTGAGGCTCCAGGACAGGTACAAGAGGTTCAGGGATAGAGGCCTCGGACGGAGCAGCCTCACATGCAAACTGCCCAGTCCCCCCTCCCCCCGTGCCAGTGAGCCATCTGGAAAAGCCACTGGGCTTCCGCGGAAGGCACATGGTCCTCTGTCCGGAAGGCAGACTGGACTGGAGCAAGGATTTGTCCTGGAAACAGTCACCAGTGCCACCTCAGGGCCTCAGCCCACATTCCCCCCACCCTTCCCTCAAGGTGAGGAAGGAGTGGTCTGTGCCAGCCTCCAGAGGGCAGCGCTGCCCTTCTCCCTGGGAAAAGGACAGGTCAGGGGGGATTTCCTGGAGGTGGCGGCCATGGTCCCTGCCAAGTGTGATTCTAGATATTTCTGGCAGGGGAAGTCTATCCGTGACCCAGTGAGAGCTCGGTCCACGTCCTGCCCGTGCACCTGTGCACATATGTGCACGCACACACACACACACGCGCGCATAGGCACACACACACACGCACACTCTGCCTGGGCCTTTCTGTAGCAATTGGGAGGAGGCAAGGGGTGGGGGTGAGGGTGGGAGGGGGCGGTGGTGAAATCCCAGACAGAGAAGGAAGAAAAAGGAAAGATTGTCGCGGGCACATTTGAGAAGGGTGTTCTGCTCCTGGCACATGCACTTGGCTGGGCCACTGCGTTCTCGGGTGTCTACAGGAGATGCCTGGACCCCTGTGCCACGGAGACCCCCACCTCCGGGGACAGGGATGTCTGCTGCTGATAAGGACCCTGAGCACAGGGGACCAGACTCTGAATACGAGGGGAAACTGAAGCCGGCTCCCAGGGCTGGGGACCCTGCCTCCACCGCTCAGCCCACTCTCAGGTGAGATCATACAGGCAGGTGCAGCCCCTGCCCTGTCCCAGAGCCCTCCAGGCACACCCACTCCCTCCCCAGGCCACCATGCCCCCTCCCAGGCCTTCCGAGCCCATTTCCGGAGATACTGTTGTCCACATCACTGGCCCAAGGAGGCAGGGAGGGCTGAAGAGTTCGCTGCCGCCCATAGGTTGCCCCATTCCTGGAAGGAACAGGGACCTTGGATGGCCCGTCCCCTGCAAAGTGCTGGCAGCTGCTCCCTGGGACCCACCTGTTGGGCACCCCACCCGCTGTGCTCTGATGCGGGGAGGACTCCCCTGGGCAAGACACGGTGCCCCTCTGCTGCCCCAGCTACCTGCTGCCCTCCACCCTGGGGTCCCACCTCCCTGTACCCCGAGAGCCCAGAGCCCCCTCCCAGCAGACCAGGAGGTCCAAGGTCGCGGGCACGCGCTTGGGGATGTGCTCGGGCCAGGGGTCGCCGGCCGCGCGGACAGGGAAGTTCTGGGCGCGGGCTGGTGGGTCTTACCGGCGGGCCCCCGGGCGAGCGGGCACCCGGACCGGGCGGCGGCATCGGCCAGCGCGGTGAGCAGCAGCAGCAGCAGCGGCGGCGGGGGCCGCATGGTGGGCGGCGGGCGGCGGAGGCGCAGTGATGTGGCACTCGGGCCGCGGGGCCAAGGCCGCTGGGCTCCCGCCCCCCAGGAGCGCGGAGTCGGGTTACAGCGCAGCCCAGACTCCGCGCGGAGGGATGCCGGCGGGAGGGACCGAGCGGAGCAGCCCGCTTCCGGCCCAGGGCCCGCCCCCAGGCCCCGGCGCCCCCACTGCGCTCGGTCTCCCACGGCCCACCTGAGGCCCCTGGGGGCTGGCCTCCAAGCCCTCTGCGGATCCTGCCGAGAAACCCCTCTTTCTGAACAGGGCGGGTCTGGGGGGCCTGGCGGACCCAGCTGGGGGTGAGCTGGGCCAAGTCCCTCCTCTGTCCCACCGGGGAGGAGGGAGTGACCCCACCCCCGCACGGAGCCAGGGCGAGGGTGTAGGAGAAGAGCCTGTGGGGGATGTTTAGGGACCAGGAAGGGCAGGCGGCTTCTGGTTGTCCTCTGGATGCTCTCTTCTCTGAGCCGGGTCTCTGCGCCCTGGAGAGAAGCTCCCTCTGGTTGCTCCCGCAGAGCTGGGGCCGGGAGCCCAGCCCCAGGGTCCTCCTTGAAATGTGGCCCGCCTCACTCGGCTCATCAAAGGGGGCAACAGACCAACCCCGTGGTGGCCTAAAGTCTCATGGGATGAGCCCCCCTCCCCTCCAGATGAGAGGGCAAAGGTACTTTGGTGGGGGGGGAGCGGCTGAGACCATCCAGTGCAGACAGCCCCGCCTCCATGACCTGAGCGCCTGGGTGTGTGGGAGGACTCCTTCCTACTCTCCCCAGCCCTGCCTGCATTGCAGGAGGGGCCTGGGAAGACGTGAGGGTGGCCCTCAGGTTAAGGAAGCATGGCCCCAGAGCCCCCAGCTCGCTGTCCACCCAGAGCCTCTCTCTCTCTTCCCAGGACGCCTGCTTTGGGATTCAGCCAGAGCCTTTGAAGCACTCCCTGTGTGGAGCTCAGCAGGTGCTGCCTCTGCCGTCCAGATGTGCACACATCTGCCTGCCAGCCACTTGTCACAGTGCACAGCTGCCGTCCAGCCCCTGGTGTGCTTACACCCTGGGCCCTGGGGACACTGCCGGCCAGACACCTGAGGCCACATCCCAGCAGGGTCACCCGGGCCCATCCTTCCCCTGCTAGGCCACCGGTGCAGATGATCTTTAGCGCCCATGTGCCTTTACGGGACCCCTTTACCAACCGTCCTAGGTGGTGGCGAGGCCTGACCCTATAGCCAGATGCTACTCAGCCCTAAGACTTCGGACAAGCCCCTTAACCCGGATAGTCTTGACGGTGACTACTATGGGGTAAACACTGAGCAAGGGCTTCGGTGCATCCCTGGTCCCGAGAACCAGCCGCGTACTCCTGCCCCTTGACTCTAGTTGCCCTTTACAGCATCTGCTGCCCGATGCCACCCTCTGTCCACCCGGACTGCAGCTGGTCCTTCCAGAAGTCTCTGGGCTTGCTGCAGCCCAGGCACGTCCCCTGTCTGGGGTCTCCGCTCCAAGCTGAGAAGGCGAATTCAAACCCCGCCGTTCCTGGGTGCCGGCTGGTGGGTGCACATTCTTGGGGAGGTTTTTGCCCTCCTCCCCACGTGCCAGGGGAAGGCCTGTGAGTCTCCTTCTTGCTGTCCCCTCCCGCGGGCAGGGTAGGTTCTCACGGACACTGAGCCTGCAGCCCACGTGTGGCCAGATTTGCGTGGGCATCTCCTCCTACAGCTCCCACTGTGGGTTTGTTTTTCTGTCTTAGCGGTAAGTGAAATAATGACACTGTTTCAGACCAGTGGCATCTGAGATCTGGGAAAGAGAAAGGGTCGTGTTAGCTATGGCTGTTTTTAAGGACCCGGTGGGTAGAATTCAGTAATCCCCTCTGGGACCCAGTTAAGTTGGAAGGAACTGTCTCTCACCCAGGGCTTCTTGTCCGAGAGAGGACGAGGACACCCCACAAAGTGGCTTGGCAGGGGCAAGTCTCAGGCAGGTTAACCCTTTCTCCAGGGCCAAGGGCTGTGCAAGTCCTCCCCGGTCCCCAATCCGTGATCTGCCCAGCTGCCCACGGGACGACTGGCCAAGGAGAGGGGACAGCACATGGCCGGACCTGTGCCACCAGCATGGGACCAGGTGAATCAGCAGGTGCAGCCATGGCCTGAGCCTGCAGGAGCTCGGATACGCAGGCGGGGGTGCGGAGCCCACAGGGCTGGCTTGCAGGACAAGCGGCCGGGGGACAAGCCTGCAGAACATGGACTCTGCCGTCACGCAGGGGTCACTTCCCCACGTGGCTCACCCTGAGCCAGTGGCTTACTTCTGTGAGCCTGGAGCCCTCCACGGAGAAGGTGCTGTTGTTCATCTCGGGGTTCACGATGGGGGGAGTCTACCCTGCAGTCGGGAGATGGTGCCCTTGGAGTCCCTCCTTTGGTGCCCAGCTGAAGGGTCCGGGCCCCTGGGTGCAGGGCCCAGGGCCACCCCTCCCCAAGCTTCCTGTGGGACAACACTCGCCTCCCCAAACTCAGGGGGTCTAACTCCCCCCAGAGACCTCTCAGGAACCAGCTCGGTGCTGCCCCTGCTGGGCGCTGGGGAGACATTCTCATCATGCAGCCGGAGGGTCCGTGCAGTGGGGAGTGCTCTGCCCTCTGGGAGTCAGAATGGAGCTAGGGATCCCCCTCGGCCCCCCAGGAAGAGCCTGTGCTGTGCTGCGAGCCGCTGGCTAGTGCCCTGGGAAAGCACAAAGTCTGCAGGAGGACTGAACCCCCATGGGGTAAGTCTAGTCCCACTCTTCTCAGAAGCCCAGCAGGACCCCACTTTCCTGGTAGTTAGACAGCTGGCCTTGGGCTGCTGCAAAGGCAGCACTTTTCCCTTTTTTGGAGAAACAAGAGACCTTTGAATAAAATGTTTATCCATTCACACCATACTTGGGACGTGACGCCACTTCGCAACACATTTAAGCGCACATGAG
Source organism: Spilogale gracilis (assembly GCA_004023965.1). NCBI lineage: Eukaryota > Metazoa > Chordata > Mammalia > Carnivora > Mephitidae > Spilogale > Spilogale gracilis. Next base: position 10,861 of record PITA01027217.1, on the reverse strand, counting down.
AAAGATCCTTCAAATGGAAAAAAAAAAAAAGACCACAAACCAAAGGCAAAGGATAACACAGAGACTGAGAGAATGTTCTAGAATGCCCAGCATGGACACAGCTAGTGGCCCTCACCTGGGAGGCACCTGTGCCTGAGTGGTCTTCTAGAAAATTCCCTGGTGGCTTCAGGGAAGGCAGGACAGGAGAGAAGCCGTCACCACCTTCAGCGAGCGTGTCTTCCTCGCCGTGGCATTTTCCAGGGGACAGAGCATACATATTCCCCTTCAAGGGCTGAAGGCTTCATGTCAAGGCTGTGGTCGTGGGGTCAGCCCAGCTAGCCGGCACACTCCCCTGAAGCTCCCGGGAAGGAGAGGGGGTTCAACCTGCAGGTTCACAGCCTGGCTTCGGGTTATGTGCAAAACAATGGAGATGAATCTCTCCTTAGCAAGCACTGGGGGTGCCCAGGGAACCCCAGGCTCTAGGTCCACGAGCTTCCTGTGAGCTCAGTCTATGAAGCCCATGCCCCGCCCCCACACCCACAATGGCCAGCCCAAGGCTGGGAGCGTGGCTTCCTCAACTGCCTGGGGGTGTTGTTAGTGGGTTTTTTTTAACTGCTTCCTGACCACACACCTAGTTATTATTATTCCTAAAAATAATTTGTTTCCTTTGAATTGCACTTTATAACTGTGTGGACTTAAATACACCCTGCTGGGGGGGCGGGGACATTGGCGAATCAGCCCAGGGCAGCCAGAGGACACCCTGGGGGGTGGGAAGATCCTGCCAAGCTAGGTCCAGCAGCCTGTAAACTGTCCCCGCCCCCCCCCCCGGAGGGCCCCAAGGAGCTCTGTGTGTGTGTCTGCGAGGGAAGGGGCTTCGGACCTCGGCTGGCGGTGGGGAGACCAGTGCTGCAGGATCCCATGGGCAGGGTCCTCCCCGAGAGTCTGTCCTACCACGTGCTGGGCTCCCCGTCCTCCAGCCCAGCCCCAGTTCTGCAGGGACAGCTGGGGCCTGAAGAGACGAGCAAACGTTCAGGCCTCCTACAACACACCATGACCGTGGACCTGCAACACGCCGTGCGCCATTCTACCGTGGACCTGCAACACGCCGTGCGCCATTCTACTTTCGAACGGTGAACTGTAACAGTTGCGCACGTGGGTCTGGGACGCTGTCCGTGGGCCCATCTGGTGACAGGGACTGGGAGTGCCTCCGCCCCACCGCCAGCCAGAGGGCCTCCCTCCGCACTCCCCAGTGCTGAGTGGAGTGGCTACAGTGGGGAGCAACCCCCCCCCCCCCCCCCCCCCCCCCC
>PITA01027216.1:0-21322 GCA_004023965.1 Spilogale gracilis | reverse complement strand
CCCTCCAATTTGTTTCTACCTTTTTGCCGATGTTCTTTGTCTCTCGTGGCGGTCCAGAAGTGGGAAATATCACATTTCAGGCTGGTTTCATGGGTGTTCACGGTGGTCTTGTAGTGGTTTTTTTGTTGGAATTCAGCTCTCTTCAGGGAACTCCCTGAAATGCGGTCACCTGGCCTTCCGCCATCTTGACCCTCCTCTTTCTTTCTTGATATACTTGGATTCCTCTCTCTTTATCCTTTCCATGTCTATTACTGGGTTTTGATTTGGGGTTCTCATTCAGCAAATAACATCTTCTGTACATAGCAGTTCATGTTAAGTTGATGGTCACTTAAATTTGAACCTATCCTTTACTCTTCTACCCACATTTTACACCCTCCCCCTTTCTATTTACTGAGTTCTTTGACTAATTTTTACAGAAATACGTATTTTTACTCTTTTATGGTTTTTACTTTTCTTACTCACTTATGGTCTTTTCTTTCCACTCAAAGAGTTCCCTTTAATATTTCTTGAGGGGCTGGTTTAGTAGTCATGAATTCCTTTGGTTTTTGTTTGTCTGAGAAACTCTCCTTCTATTCTCTCTCCTTCTATTCTGATTGATACCCTTGCTGGGTAGAGTATTCTTGGTTGCAGATTTTTCCCTTTCAGCACTTTAAACATATCATGCCACTTTCTTCTGGCCTGAAAAGTATCTCCTGAAACATTCACTGATATCTTGATGAGGTTTCCTTTGTATGTAACTGTCTTTTCTCTTGTTGCTTTTACATTTTTTTCTTCATCACTGCATTTACCATTTTAATTATTTTGTGCTTTGGTTGAGTGGGGAGGGGAATCTCTGTCCTCCTGGATCTAGATATCTGTTTCCTTCCCCAGATTAGGGAAATTTTCATCTATTATTCCTTCAAATAAACTTTCTGTCCTCTTTCCTCTCTCTTCTTCTTATGAGATCCCTATAAAGCAAATGCTGGTGTCACTGTGTTCCCTAAAGCTATTCTCAATTTGCATAATTTTCTTTCCTTTCCTTTGCTAAGCTTGGTAGTGTAGTGTAGTGCCCTGCAGTGTGGTGTCCCCTGATCCCCAGAGCTTGGAAATTCAGCGAGTATCTCTACTTTTAGTTGTGAGTTTGTTCTGCTAGTCTTCATATTTTCTTCTGGGTTGTTTATACTGAAGTGTTATCCTGTTGCATCTGTGGGATAAAGTGATCTTAAGGTCCTCCTACTCTGCCAATTTCCCAGCTGGCCCTTTCCTTTTCTTGACTTCAATTTCCTCATTTTACAATGAAGAGCTTAGACACAGTGATCCTTGATTCTGAACTACACCCCAGAAGGAGGCATTTGGGAATTATATCTGGGAAGGAGCCTGCTGGTGACATCATAAAAGGAGAATTCCGTGAGAAGACTCAGACTTTCCTAGAAGTGCCAGTGTCACAGGTTGGAAGGACAATTCAGGAAGGAGACTGTTGGGCCCACATCTTGAGCTCCCCTCATTCCAGTGTTCCCAGTATAGTCATGGATCAATCCTCATTGGCTGAAACAGCTTACAATGAGTCTGACACCAATGATTTGGACGTGTTATCTCACCCCGGCTCATCAACCTTACATCACAGGCCAGGGCATAGCAGAGTCCACCATCGCCATCGGTACCATCATTACGGTGCATCCCATCATCACAGCAAGTCCCACCATCATGGCAAGTCTCACCATCATAGCGGGTCCCACCATCAAGACAGGTCCCAGCATCATGGTGGGTCCCACCATCATGGCATATCCCATCATCATGGTGGATCTCACCACCTTGATGAATTCCAAGACTTTCATGACAATGTCCCCTCCCACAGTTCTTCCTACCCCCACCATTCCCACAGCTCCCACCACTCCCATCACTCTCACCACCATGGTGAAGTCCATCATCATGGTAGAGCCCACCACCTCACATCCTTTGCCCTGGATCCTTCTCATAACATTTTCGTCTCCCAAAATTCCCTTGGTGAGGGTCCCTTTGGTGGTAAGTACGACCATGGTAGCAGAAGACACCATGGTAGGCCCCACCACCAAAGCAAGCCCTACCACCATGGGGGGTCCCACCACCACAGTGAGCTCCACCATCACAAGGGGTCCCACTACGATGATGAGTCCTACCATGGTAGTGGGCTCCACCACCAAGATAAGCCTTACTACCATAAAGATCCCCACACATACGGTGGCCCTCACCATCATGGTGAGGACTATCACCATGATAGGCACCATCATCATGAAGCTCACCACCACAGAGGGCCTCTTCATCATGGAGAGACCTTTCACCACAATTCCCATGTGGACTCCCACCACAATCACTTGATACCTCACTACTATGATGACTACAGCCACCACAGTGAGCACCACCCCAGCCACCACAGTGAGCACCACCCCAGCCACCACGGTGAGCACCACCCCAGCCACCACGGTGAGCACCACCCCAGCCACCATGGTGAGCACCACCACAGCCACCACGGTGAGCACCACCACAGCCACCATGGTGAACATCCTCACAGGGAGCATCAGCACACTGTGCATCATTACACTGATCTCCATGGTGATCACCATCATGAAAGCTCCCAATGCTCTGGCCAATACAAGTCTCACAGTGTGCCCAGAGCTTCCCTTGGCTCATCAGCCCTCCAACCTAGCATGGAGCAGGAACAGCACTCAACCTTTAGTGTGACTAGTTCCCACAGTACTGTGCAGTCACATGCATCCCAGGCGTCCAGCAAAGTCCATCCTCAAGATTCCTCCTCTAAAACTTCCTCGGGAAGCTGGACAGAAGAAGATGAGCAATTTCAGAAACGCAGAAGTGAGTCTCTGTTCCCCCCACCCCCAACTCCCACTGCCTGGCCCGGATTCCAGGCTTGACTTGGGCCCTGCACTGACCTTCCACAGATCGTGGGGCATGGACTCTTACCTGCATGCATAGTCTATTGGCTATTCACTCACCTGACGGCTCATCACCCCATCTTCTATGCCTTCAGTGATACATCTCTTTAGCCCATTGGTTTGTTGTTCATTCAGTCACTGCTGTGCATATATGCATTCACTTCTCAAACATTTCTTTTTGTCTAAAATGGGTCCCTGGCCTGCTTGGGCCCGGGAAGCACAGAGAAAACAAGTCCTGCCTTTGAGGGGCTCTGAAGCTGGGTGGTGGCCACTTAACCAATCCTAGACCACCCAGTGATGGAGGCCTATCCTCCATATCAGGACAGTTACCACTGTAGATTGTATTTTTTAAATATTTTTTATTTATTTATTTGACCCAGAGAGAGAGAGATCGCAAGTAGGCAGAGAGGCAGGCAGACAGAGGAGGAAGCAGGCTCCCTGCCGAGCAGAGAGCCCGGTGTGGGCCTCGATCCCAGGATCCTGAGATCATGACCTGAGCCGAAGGCAGAGGCTTTAACCCACTGAGCCACCCAGGTGCCCTGTAGATTGTATTTATCCACATTTCCCCCACTAAACTTTGAGACATCCAGTGCCTGAAAAAGGGCCTTATTGAAAGGCAGGGAGGGATCTTGGTTATTAAGGCACAGTCCCTCAAGCTTGGCCCCAAATGGTACAGTAAACAGAGTAACAGTCTCACAAACAAGCGGAGAGGGGTAGGTACCTAACTGGATGGGAGTAGGGAAGGCAACCAAAAGGAGATGTTTCAGCAGAATCTCAGAGGGAGAGGGATAGTTCGCCAAGAGGATGGGGTAGTGTGGAAAAGGGGACTTTCCATGCATAAGTTTCCACGTGGGTAGAGAAAGACCTTGAGGTGTAGAATCGTGAGCCTGCAAGACGCACTTGAGCAGACCACAAATCCCAAACAAGCTGTCATCTGCCATGGAGGGGATCAAGGCTGTGGCCCCAGGATCAGCACGAGATTACACAGAAGCACTTCAGGGACTGAATGGTAGGCAAGCAGGCAGGCATGAAAACGAACCCCAACTTAGTCTGGGATGATGCCTAGAATCCCCATGCTACCTCTCACACCGACTTGACCCTCTGTCCCCCTTACAGCCACTAGAGTTCAGCGGACCCACAGGAGGCTGCACACCATGGACCTCTTCTACATGTTGTGGGAAAAATTAAGCTACTGTATTCAACACCTCCAGAGAATGCTTAGGAAACTGACTCAGTCCCTGCCCTTTGAAGCCTTCATCTTCCTCGTTGTCTGCCTCAACACTATCATGCTTGTGGCCCAGACTTTTGCTGAAGTTGAGATCCGGGGTGGTAAGAGCTGGGGAGCTCCTTTTCTTTCCTTTCCTTTCCTTTTCTTCTCTTTTCTTTTCTTCTTTCTTTCTTTAATATTTTCTTTATTTATTCATGAGAAACAGAGAAAGGCAGAGGCAGAGAGAGAGAGAGAGGGAGAAGCAGGCTTCCTGCGAAGCAGGGACCCCGATGCAGAACTCGATCCCAGGACTCTGGGATCATGACCTGAGCCTAAGGCAGCTGCTCAACTGACTGAGTCGCCCAGGCACCACTGGGGAGCCACTTTCACGTGGAGAAAGCCATAGATCTTGTCCCAGGCCTCTTGTGGGCCTGATCCAGTGCCGAGTGGTTTATGTAACTTAGCTCACTTCATCCTTACCCCGGGGAGGTAGACAACATTGACTAGTATTAAAGATGAGGCTTGGGCGCCTGGGTGGCTCAGAGGGTTAAGCCTCTGCCTTCGGCTCAGGTCATGATCTCAGGGTTCTGAGATTCAGTCGCACATTGGGCTCTCTGCTCAGTGGGGAGCCTGCTTCCCCCTGTTTCTCTGCCTGCCTCTCTGCCTATTTGTGATATCTCTCTCTGTCAAATAAATAAATAAAATCTTTAAAAAAAAAAAAAAAAAAAAAAGATGCTCAGAGAGCTTGCTGAGGTGGACCAGCCAGCCAGTCAGAGAGACACAAAAGCTTGCAGAACTGGAGGATATGCTGTTTGTGATGTAGCCACCAGGTGGCGCATGGAGCCTAAACACGCCGCTTTGTGGGGCGGCCGGAGGGAACCTAGGTCACCTAGAAGGGCCAGGAGACCCTGAGAAGGAGGCTGTGTGGAGGGGTGAGAGTGGGAAGGCAGCGCCTGAGACCCTTGGCAGCAGGGTGAAAGAAAGGCCTGCAATGGCGTAAATAAACTAAGCAGAGAATAAGATCGGCGGCATTCTTATTCCATGTTAAGGGAAGCCAATGTTCATGAAAAGGCCCTCAGGCAGACTGGTATGGCCCCCGGACCAAAGAGGGTCTGCTGCTTGGTAAGTCCCGGACAGACTACCCCAGGTGGAGTTGTCTCACAAGGTCATCCAGGGGAATCATTTCTGAAGCTGTGATCTCCTAACTGGGGAAAATGGGATCCTTCTAGTGGGGCTTGGGATGTTATTCAGAGGGGGGTCTTAACACTACAGTGAGGCCGAGGCACTCTGGGAGCCTGTGTGGGCCATTGTCCTCAGATGTTTCTCCTTCCGTTCCAGCAGTTCCTTCCCTAGCTTCTAAACGGTAAGATTAACAGGTAGGCAGAAGCTGCTAGGAATTCCCTGAGGTCAGGAGGTCAGGCCAAGTGACAGTATCATCACCATTTCACGGACAAGAATACGCGGCACAGAGCAGTTGAGACATGCAGCCGTGAGGGCAGAGCCGGGTCCTCCCAACAAGGGACATCGTGTGAGATGGGGGGGCGGGGGGAGCAATGGGCCAGGGCTGCTGGGGAGGGCCGTGGGTGAGCCCCTTGTGTCCCTGCAGAGTGGTACTTCATGGCCTTTGACTCCATCTTCCTCTGCATCTACGTGGTGGAAGCTGCCCTCAAGATCATTGCTCTGGGCTTCAAGTATTTTTCTGACTCCTGGAACATTCTGGGTGTGTGTGTGTGTGTGTGTGTGTGTGTGTGTGTGTGTGTGTGTGTAGGGAGCCGCTGGCCGGCTAGCAGAGGCTGAGGACAAAAGGGGCAGGGTGTTCCCATGTTGGGGGGACCGGGGGTCTGGGCGAGGCGCCTGGGCAGGAGCCCGTGACGTCCGGACCCCCTCCATGACCTCAGACTTCTTCATCATGATCATGGCCATGCTGGACTTCCTGCTCTTACAGTATCACTCCTTCTCCTTCGTTTACCACCAAAGCGTCTTCCGGATCTTCAAGGTTTTCAAGAGCTTGCGGGCCCTGCGGGCCATCCGGGTCCTGCGCAGGCTCAGGTCAGCCGGGGCCACAGCTGCCCACCCCAGTGTGGGGACCCCGCAGGGAGGGGTACACGGACCTGGGCTCCCAGGGAATCTGCAGTGACCTGTTGAAGGGATGCGGGACCAAGAGGCTGTGGACTCCAGCGCTCCTCTGATAAGCCTCCTGCCATCCGCTGGCGTCAGTCATTTTCCACAGAGGGCTGACCCCCTCCCCCAAACCTCTAGCAAAGCAGGGCCCATCTGTCGGGGTGTCAGTTCTGGATCTCGGGCACAGATCCCCCCCTGCTGGTTCTTCCAGCCTCCCTCTCACCTTCTGTCCACAGCTTCCTGACCAGCCTCCAGGAAGTGACCGGGACTCTGGCGCGGTCCCTGCCATCCATCACTGCCATCCTGATCCTCATGTTTACCTGCCTCTGTATCCTGGGCCGTGGGGGCTGGGGTGGGAGCCTGAGGTGCTGCGATGGGCGGGTTTGTGGCAGCTGGGGAGCTGGGGGGTGGGGAATGGGATGGGACTCTGCGGGCCCGGTTTGACCCTGAACAGCCAGTCCTCTTCTCTGTGGTCCTCCGGGCTCTCTTCCGTCATACCGACCCCAAGCGCTTCCAGAACATTCTCTCCACCATCTTCACCCTCTTCACCTTGCTCACCCTGGACGACTGGTCCCTTATCTACCTGGACAGCCGGGCTCAGGGTGGGACAGACCCCTGGCAGGGTGGAGGGCGGGGGCTTGGCTGGGTGCGCCAACCCCGAGGGCTCAGTTACCCCATCTGCAAAGTGGGGTGTCTGACGCTTGCTGGCAGGGGTGTAGTGAGGGTGGGCAAGGAACTCACAGCTCGGATGACACCCTTTCTCCCAGGTGCCTGGTACATCGTCCCCATTCTCATGATTTACATCATCATCCAATACTTCATCTTCCTCAAGTGAGGACCCCATTCCCCTACTTGGCTCCCCAGCCTCACTGCCACCCCTAGCTAACCTTGGGGCATCCCTCCCCAGCCCTGTCCCCTGGGTCATGCCACAGTGAACCCCAGAAGAGGGTGCAGGGCCTCTCCTATAGCCTCCTCCTGGAGAGTACCCCACTGTCTACCCTCACTGTCCCCAGCCTGGTGATTGCCGTTCTGGTGGATAATTTCCAGATGGCTCTGCTGCAGGGCCTGGAGATAGAGAAGCAGGAGGTACCCGGTGGGGAGTGGGGCGGGGCCGGTGGATCTGGGGGCGGGGCCGGTGGGCCTGGGGGCGGGGCGGCGGGGGTGCAGGAGGGTGGACAGGGAGAGGACTAGCAGGACAAAAGCCTCTTCTTCCCAGAGGGCCGCCTGGATCCATGAGAAGCTTCTGGACGAATCACTGACGGAACTCAGCAGATCAGGTGCTGACCCTCCTTCCACAGTCAGACACGCCATTGCAGGTTCAGTGGCAGGCTTTGAGACTCAGGAGACCTTTCAGAGCTTAGAACTTTGGTCCAAAGAACTCTAAGGCAATCTTCTAAAAAGCAATGAAACGGATCATCAATTCTTGAAAGCCCTGTTTGTGAAATGACTAATGAGCCAAATTATGATTCACCAAATACTCATTTCTTCTAATAACTTATAAAGGTTATAGCCGTTGGTTTTACCAGGATGGTTTCGATGGCCTCGGAGGGTTTTGTGAAGGTGGCGTAAGCACTGGTCCAGAGTCACACAAAGTGGGTTGAGAGTCATTAAAAATCAAGTTTCCTGGACATGTTCATTCTGATAAACCTGACTTTCTGAGTGAATTGATTCTGAGACAGTTGATTTGCTTCCTGCTTAAAGATATTCCGAATTTCAGATTATCTGTGCTCTAAGGATCCCACTCTTGGGCTCATCAACACTAGAGGACTAAGGGCCCCGCAGGGTCACCAGGCCCCTCACCTGCCCCTTCCATCAGGGATAGACAGTGCAAAAAAGCTGAAACAAAAAGATGAAGTAATTGGCAGAAATTATGTAGCAAATTGAGGGCGTGTGGGTTTTGGCTGGATCCAGGACTTGAATACTGGTCAGGATTTGGTCTCTTTCCATCTCTCTGCTCTGTGGTCCTCTGCATGGTTTTGTGCTTAGGGTGGCTCTTCTCTTGCAGTGGGAAATGGCCACCTGCCACTCTAGTCCCAAATCCTCACAAGTAAGCCATCCCTGTCATGCCCAGCAGAGGCTCCCTCCTCTTCCTGTAGTTACGGCAAAGTCCTGGAAATGAGTGTTCTTTGCTTTGATCACCTGACTACTTTGGAACCAATTACTCTAGGCAAAAGAATAGGCTGCTCTGATTGGCCAGGCCAGGGTCACATGTCGTTAGAGGTGGAAGGTGGGGGTCAACCACCTGCTAGACAAGATGGACCCAAAAGGCACGGTAGTGGTTCTTTGGGAAAACTGGGGGATTTTTTACCACAAATCTGATACATACTCCATATCCAAAAAAACCATTTTTGGGGGGGCATCATGAGCAAAAACTCCTTTAGGCCCACCTGAATACCCCCATGACACATGGGGTATCCTCTGCCTCCTTGCAACCCGGGCATCATCTTGACTGTCCCCTTTTTTACATCCAGACGCTGAAGACATGTTGAGTATACACACCAGACAGGAGCAGCTCATCGAGAAAAAATGTGGGACTATGACTGAGAAGTAAGGAGATCCCAAAAGAGGGAGGCCCCGCGTCGAAGGGGAGAGGTTCTGGGGACTGGCCTGTGGGCTGGCAGGGCAAGGGACATTGCTCACCTCTCTGGAAAGGGGCAGGGCGCCAAGGCCCACAGAGAGCCTCTGGGTGGGACGTGGAGACCACGAGTCTATCCTGTGCTACCAGTAGAGTCGCAGCAGCCGTGCCTACAGGGCCATGAGAGCCCCTTCGAGGCTGAGGGCAAAGGCAGGGCAGCAGGGAGTCTGCTGGTCCGTTCACTTGGAAGCGCCCCTGATCCTTGCTCCGGGGCGGGCTGTGCGGGTCCATCTAGGACAGAGACTAGCCCAGAAGAGCCTTATTGCCAAGAACCTGTGTGGGCCGTGAGGGTGCTGGACTTGAGCTAGACAGAGGGGCGAAGAGGACGGGTCAAGGAATAGCTTGGGTGAAGGTCTGGGAGGCAGATGGTCAACATGCCATTGCCGTCGAACCGATTGGCCAGCTGGGCCAGGACAGCTGGGGACTCATGGCTTTGCTCATGGCTGGGGTCCTCGGCACAGACTCCTGCTTCCTGGCTCTCAGGCCTGGCTCTGCAGGGAACTTTCCCTCTGAAAGCCAGGCCACTGTACCTCATCTGGATTGGCTCCACACCAGCAGACGGGGCAGCCTGACTCCTGGCCGCCTCTGGCCCCGCCTCAGCTGCTGTCCAGGTCCAAGCCCCAAAGGCCGTCTGTGACCCAGTCTTTGCCAACCTCCCTCGGTTCCCTGGCTACTTCCTTGCTGTCCCTGCACTTTCCGCAAACATAGCACATATGTCTCCACGTCGGGGCCTCTGTCCACACTGTTCTCTCTGCCTGTAATGTTCTCTGGCTTCCAGTTCCGGGCTCACCAAGATCAGGGAGAGCTGAGTTCAATCCTGCTCCCTTCACCGCCTGGCCCTCCTGGCCCCCATGCTCGGTTCCAGGAACTTGGCCCCTGGCCTGGTGTGCCCTCGGCACCTCTGTAACGCTTCCCATGGGCTCTCTGAGCCTCCAGACGCTTCCCATTTGGCCACCTTCACTAAGAGTGCCCTTTGTTTTTGTTTGTCGTTTTTGCCGTTGTTTTCATCTTTTCTTTTTATTCTTTTTATTTATTTAGAGAGCAGTCCTTCCTTGTCAGACTTTACATCTCCAATTCACCCCCACCCTTGACAGCCTCCTTCCCTGCAGCCGGCCCGCGCCCCCAGTATACCCCAGTCCTAGAGCAGCAGACCAGGAACCTTGCCGAAGCCTGGCAAAGCCTCAGGTGTCTTTCAGACCTGGCTCAGTGGCACTTGCTCTGAAGTCTTCTCTGATCCCCAGGACTGGATGAGGTTTTCCTCCTCGGGGACCCTCAGCACTCTGGTTCATTCTTATCACAAGTGTAAACACTCTTGGTTTCCATTCCTGGCTCTGCCACGTCTGTGTCCTCGGAGTACCTAGCGGTGTCCGTTGATTTCAGTCCCTTGATGGATGGACTTATAAAACGGGCGGGTGATGAAGGAGTTAATTGATGGGCAGTGGGCCAGGTGAATAGTTAGGGGGCATAGACAGGTGGATGGCCGACTACACTACACGGTGAACGGTGGGCCCAGGGAAGAGCAGGTAGACGGAGGGATCCAGGGGGTCGGATGAGTGAGTGAATGGCTAGGCAGGTGGGTGGATGAATGGGTAAGTGGGTGAGTGGGTGCACAGAGAGGTGTGGGGGAGTCAGAGTGGCCATGAGATGGGTGGACGGATGGTCGGGAGGAGGGGTAACCAGGAGGGTAGACAATGGGCACAAGTGGAGGCTTTTTATTTGTGGAAAAGGAGATTCACCACAAAAGACCCAACTCAGAAAAGTTGTAATGGGGGGCTAGCGGGAGGCAAGCAGGAAGAGCTATTAGGGGGGCAGGTGACCCTGCAGCACAGGTCAGCTTAGGCTTGCCCCTATCCACCCTACCCCACCCCCGCCCAGGGAGCGGGAGCTCCTGTTCCAATTCCTGCAGCTGGTGGCTGGGGTGGAACATCACCAACAGAAGTTTCGCTCCCAGGCATCTGTTCTGGATGAGATCGTGGACACTGCATTTGAGGTGCGCCAGGCAGGACCAGAGCAGAGGGGCCCGGGTGGGAGGACCCTGGAAGGCCAGGCATGGGAGGCTTGTGCCCAGGGGGCCCTGAACAGTCACATGGGCGCGTGGGAAGGCAGAGGCCGGCACTAGGTGGGTCACCTCCCATCCCACCCCTGCAGGCTGGAGAAGAGGACTTCAGGAAGTGACTCCTGGATGGAGACAGACACAGGATGTGGATTTCAGCCTCCAGCAAGCTGCCCACTGCCGTGGGTCTGGACAGGTCCCCTGATCTGCTGGAATGATCGTCAGGCCTGCAGGGTTGGGCCCTAACAGAGTTTTAAAACCCCAAGTGGCTCTGTGTCCTCCCTGGCTAAGCCGAGGCACAGGGCAGGGGAAAGGTGCACGTGCCTGTGTATGCACTGGTGGGGTGTGTGTGTGTGCGTGTGTGCTGGGGGAGGGGGGATGGAGGAAAGCGGGGAAGAGCCTAGTGGTCCCCGCCCTGCCTGGCCTACGGCTTAGGTGAGTTCCCCTCCTTTCAGCCTGAACCTGGGCAAAATGCCCAGAGCTCCTGTCCCCACAGCGAGAGATAGAGGTGAAGCTCTGACCCGGATCCCCGCTCAGGGTGCTGGAAACCTGGGGGGCTTCTGGACCAGAGTGGGGTGTTCCACTGTCCCCAGCAGTCACCTCTTCTCTGGTCAAATGAAGCCAGGGTACAGTAGAGGCTGGAGGGGGTCAGGAGCAGGACTCTGGGGTGGGGGCTGAGGGGCGACGGTCATGCCAGTCTTCCCCCTACCTGCATGCTGGACCAGGCAGGGGTGAAGACGCCGGGCCCCAAGACAGAAGCGGCACGACCCTCCCTGGCTTGGCCGGGGTACTGCCTAGCCCGGAACCTGGGGAGAGACCATGCAGAGGAAATGGCTTCTGGGATTGGGGCACAGATCCAGGGGGTGGAGAGGCCACCGGGCAGATATCAGCAGGACTCGCCTCACACATTCATTCAAAAAGCATTTCCCACCACCTCCCTGTGCCAGCTCCAGGCTGGAGGCTCCCGCCCGGTGGCCCACGGGGGCCTCTCTGAGCGGTGACTGCACTCTGCCGCCTCTGCCGGGCTGGGACAGGAGCAGGGCTGAATTTTCCCCTGCGCCCCTAGCTCCTGTTCAACTCAGCCCCTTCGTTGCCTTCCCAGACTTCCTCATGCTGGTCACCTGTCTGCTGTCCACCCCTCCCCATCCCTACCTCAGCACAGCCTCTGGGAGCCCAGGGCAGGGCCTGGGACAGAAGGCAGACACAGTGGCCTATGCGAGGCCTGGCCAGAAGGGGAGACAGAGACAGAGGTGCCTCTCCACCCTCACCCCCACCTAATAGGCTGTCCGCACCTAGTGCTCCCAAGGGGTCCGGTTCCTGACCCTCCTCCTCCAGGTGTGGGTGTGTGTGGAGGTCTGTCCACATCTCCAGGTTGTTTGGGGTGTGGGGTGTTGCTTCGGGGTGTCTGTGTTCCTGGGTGGCTCGGCTGCGTGTGTCCGTGCTTTTCTGGATATGCGTCTGGTGTCTGGGGGCCTCCAAGTGTGTACCGTGGTTTCGGTGTACGGGTATGGTGTGTTGAGAGTTCTGAGTGTGTGTGTGTGTGTGTGTGTGTGTGTGTGTGTGTGTGTGTAGAGAGTAGGCTCTGCAGCCACAAATTCAGTTGTGCAAAAAAATGCTGCACTTCTGTTTTCTTTAAATGACATCACATTGCATCTGTCCCCTCATCCCTCCCATGGGCAGTCGCTTGGACCGTGGTCCCCTTTGGGTTTCCTGTCCAGCCCCTCCAGGCATCTTGCCTGGGGCAAAGCACTGAGGACCCCTCTGGCCTATGGCCCACAGTGTGTACCGGAGAGCCACCATCCTAGCCCTCATGGGCTCTTGGCCTGTGGGGGCTCTGCCAGCGCGGGCCCACAGGCGGGTGTAGGAATCTCACAGGTGGGGACTCGGCGCCTCGGGCCCGGCTGGCTGAACCCCGCCTGTGCCACCCTGAGTCATCCTGAGAGCCGAGAGGGAGCAGAGCTCAGGCCCATGTCGGACAATTCTCCGACTCCGGCGCCTCTTCGGTCTTGCGTTGTCCTCCTCTCCCTCCTGAGACTTTGTCCCCCACCTCTTAACTGAGAATATTGAGAGCCCTTGGAGGTTGATCCTCTGGGTCTGTGACGCGAGGATGTTTGGAGAACTGCACATTTGGGTGCTGCTCCCTCAGCACCGTGTGGGCGGAGACAACAGAAGCTCAGCTGGGGGTGGTAGGGGCTCCCTCTGGCCTGGGGAGGGGTGCTGCCACAGTGGGCACGGGAGATGGGGGAGCGGTGGGGGGCAGGAGTGAAGCACTCGGGAGAGTCCAATGCGAGAAACAATGCCAGCAATTTATTGTGACAGGTATGCCCCTGGACCTGAAGCGCCTTCCCACCATGCACTCTGACTGCCATGCCCCAAGGGGTCTACGATATGGTCACGCAGTCATGCTTCAGAAGCTGGGAGGAATTGTGCCAGGGGACCACTAGGATTTCAAAGTCACAGCGCAGCTTCTGCAGGGGGAGCAGGGAGAGAAGGGAGAGAAGGAGGGGTGAGTCTGGGTCCCAACAGCCACCCTCGGCCCTCCACACTCTGCTCTGCGAGAGGCAGTCACTGGGGCAAAGGGACGATGAGTCAAATGGGCAGGACTAGATCCCGGATCTTTCAAGCCCAGTCCAGCGAGGGAGAAGCCCCAGTCTCCTCCTTTCCGCACCCCACCCTGACCTAGGCGCTGAATCATTCAGGAGCCAGGGACGGGTTCAGCCAGACATCAGCCTGGCCAGCCAGACTGGTTCAGGCCTGACGACCTAGGGTCTGGGGTGCTGGGAAGTGGGGTGCAGGTCTATTACCTCCTCTTGCACTCCCGTGGCAAATGGGCAGGTAGTGATATCTAGGCCGTCTCCAGTGGCCATGTTCTTGCGGCAAGCTGTGCTCCCCATCTCAACAGTCAGGTAGTACTTGATGCCAGCCACCAGCTGGGGACAGAAGGCAGAAGCAGGTCAGGAGTGAGTGCTGGCAGATAGCCCTTGACACAGCCCTTGCACTTCTCTCCACATTCAGCACGCTGGCCTGGGCCTCGGGCTTCAGACCCCGGATGGGTAAGTTCTACTGGGGATCCCCGGGGAGAGGGACAGAGGCCTGGGCCGCACAGGAAGCTGAGAGCCAGGTGTGCACAGGCCCTGAAGCCCACTGCCCCATCTCCCTCCCTCCCCCCTCCCCGGTCCAACCCCCAGGGACCGGAGGACTAGGGGGAGGCTAGTGAGTCCCTGTGTAAGGCAGGGCTAGATCCTATCTGTTGAAATCTAGATAGGTTGTTCATAATACATTTTTGGCATTCATTCAATTTTAAAAATACACAGTATTAAAATGTCCTGAATGCTCTAGTGGTATTCCCTTGACCTGGCCACCTCCTCTGGGATGCCTTCCTGGCCTGACCCCAGCCTGGCCGGTAGCCGCCCCTCCTCTCTGCCCCTCGGGCCGGCCGCACCTGGCTCTGCGCCTTGAGGATGTTGGTGTCTCGGAAGTAGTAGAGGCTGTTGCTGCCCATGTTGTAGCTGGCCACCGCCGCCTGCGCGGCCTTCTGCACCTGCGGGTCGCTGGGCGACAGGTCCCTGCGGCCTCCGATGAGATGATCGCTGGAGCGGGGGTGGGCGCGGGCGTCGTGGAGCAGCGCCAGGAGGCAGAGCGTGAGCAGGCCCAGGCCCAGGGCCCGAGAGAGGCTCTGAGGCGCCATGGTCAGCGATGCTGGGCCACCGGCGCGCTCCGCTTTTACCCGCGCTCGAAAGCCCCGCCCGCCCCGCGCCCCCGCGGCAGGGCGGGGGAGGGACCGCGGAGCCTGGGCGGGTCTGAGAGGGCGCCTCCCTTCTGCCGGAGGGGGCAGTGGAAGGCCCCTGCACACCTGTGCCCCGCCACGCAGCCCGGCCCTCTGGGGACACGCCCCCATTGGTGAAGGAAAGGACAGTGACCGTCCCCAGCAGGTGCCCACCATTCAGACAGTTCGTGGAAGGCCCAACCAGTATGAAACACCAACAACTACTCTTGCTCTTGCCACAATTTACCAGCTGTGTAACCTGGGAGAAATTACTTAAAGGCTCGGTGCCTCAGTTTCCCGCTCTGTAAAATGGCTGCTGTGAGGACTCAACAGGCCAGGTGCTTAGAGTAGGCCTGGTCCCATAAAAACAGCAGGAGAGGAGACTAGTGTGCTGAGCTGGGCGCCGTTCCACCCTCACGGCCAGAAATGGGAATTAGTAAGTTTCAACTACACGAACAAAGAGGAAGAAACGGGGTGCAAACGGGAGAACGGATTTGCCCAATGATGCCAGCTAGGAAGTAGTAAACGATGACACTGGCTTTTGAGCCCAAGCAGTCGAACCCAAATCGGTGCTCCCTAAACCAGACTGAGCCCACAGGCTGAGGATGGCGGGAAAGAGGGCCATGTGCCCAACCGGCTCTGCCATTTCCTGACTGGTGACTTGGGCACATCCCTAGGCCTCCCAAGGTCTCTCTGTCATCCTCTGAAGAAAGGGGACAACGTTACCTGCTAAGGTTATTCTGACATTAAGGCTTGGGGCTGGGCCTCCCATAGGTAAACAGTGCATACTGGAGGCAGCAGAAAATAGGGCGCTGTGAGTTTTTTTAGAAAAAATCTGGTTTAATGAACAACACCGAAGTAGCTCCCACGAGAAGGGTCTGAATCTTGATGGACTTCCTTATCCATGTTTTACTTATTTGATTTTTTTAAGGTTTTTATTTATTTATTTGACAGAGAGAGGCATAGCCAGAGAGGGAACACAGGTAGGGGGAGTGAGAGAATGAGAAGCAGTCTCCCGCCAAGCAGGGAGCCCAATGTGGGGCTCGATCCCAGGACCCCAGGAACATGACCTGAGCTGAAGGCAGGTGCTTAATGTCTGAGCTCCCCTTACTCATGTTTTAGAGTTCAGTTAGCTTTTCGCCAGATTGCTGAGGGGAGGTGGGGCTTTCTGCCCAGGGACACTGAGGTCCTGTCCCTGTTGAGGGCCTCCAGGGATCTCGGCCTCTCAGGACCCCAGAACCAGGAAGGGCAGTGATTTCCTCCCAGGGAGACCTGGACCAGCCTCTCCCCACCCCCTCCACCCAGCTGTGAATGCCAATCTGGGATTCCAAGAAGAGTCACAAGTTTCAGGCTCAGGTGTCCGTCTTAAAGGGACAGACCCTAGATTGTGAGAGAGCTGGCTCAAGTGTGGCTTAATGAGCAGGCCAAGGCCAGGCAGAAATCCAACCTCAGAGAACCTGGGAGGGGGTCAAGAGGCTCCAGAGGGCTGTGCAGGGCAGAGGAGGGAGAGGCAGCCTCCTGGGGCGGAGGTAGGGGGGGAGCTCTCCCAGGCCTGCTTTGCCATTACTTGGAGCTCAGCCATGACCACGCTTACCTCCAACAGCTGTCTGGAAAACGAGCCAAAGGCCTGGTCTCTGATTCACTAAGGGCCAATGGGTCCCTAGCTCACCTGACCCTACCCTACCCATCACTCCTTTGCACCTGTGCAGACGAATAGCGCAGGTTGTACCACAACCTAAGGGCCCCCAAAGACCTTTCACCCACTGGTCTCTCATAAGCACTCTTCCATAGCAAGCCTCCAGGATGTTAATCAGAGAGGTCATGTCACTTGTCTAAGGTCACACAGCTAGTGTGGGCACAGAGAGATGGGGAAGGGAAATCAGCAATTACTGGGCTTCCACGTGCCAGGCCTTGCTCATCCTCATAACTGCTAGGCAGAAGCTGTTTTACTAGAGGGATGGGGGGGGGGGCAAAGGACAAGTATCAGTGGTGGAGCCTGGTGGCACCCACGTGTCAGCATCTTAGTGTGTGAGTCGTGGACCTCACCATGGGGATATGAGGTCGGCTGTGCAGGGGGAGGCTCCCTGGGAGCCGGAGTGCCCCTAAAGGACTTTCCCAGGGCTGTGGATCCCATGCTGCCCCAACACCTCTGACTTGCAGAAGGAGGCCTGGGCCAGGTATGAGCTCAGGGTTGGCCATCCCTACTGGCCACAGGGTGCGGTCTCCCATTTTATTTACTGTGGCCTGGGCATCCCAAGCCAGGTTGCCCGAGGCACCCCACTCTTGCCCCTGGCCAAGGGGTCTTGGTGACCATGGTAGGCCCTCGACATCCTCTTCAGCCCTGGGATGAGGCCTCTCAGGGCCTTTGTACTGTCCCCAGAACCCTCCTCCCTGAACTTTCAGCTGGGCCATGGATATTCCCTCCCCCAGGGCTCTGCTCCCCTTTCCCTAACCACCTGGCAGGAAGGATCCTGACTAAAACTCCCATCTGTGGAGGAGCGCTCCTAAGTGCCAGGGGAGTTTGATTCCCTACAAAGCTGCACCAGGTGGCAGAGGAGATGAGGTTCAGAGCAGGGAGCGACGGGCTCTGGATCGCACTGCGCGTCAAGGAGGAACTGAGATCAGAAATAGACCTGGCTGGCTCCTTCAAGCTATTATCAGTCAAGGCCAGGAATACCGGTAAAAGAGTTCTGTCTCTGCAGGGAGGGGGCAATGGGGAAGGGGGTTGAGAGTAATGGGCACAGACTCTTAGCCTTTCACACCTTCTAGGCTGCTACTGGGGCAAAGTGGGGAGGTGTGTCTTGGGCTTGGGTCCATCCTGTAGCTTCTCCTTCCTTTCCTCCTGGGGCAGCAGGTCCCCCTGCAGGACCCCAGAGCACGGGAGTTGGGGGTCACTCCAAGCTCTGGGCCAGCTCTGAGCACTCACGACTAGACTGGCTGAGGGGTCAAGTTCTGGCTGGGGACAGCAGGAAAGGCACACTGCTCAACATTTGCTGACTTCCATGCCCCCGGCCAGGCACAGCCTGTTGAGCAGTTTGGAGGCTGACTTTTTTTTTAAAGTTTATTTATTTGGGGGGGATGAGGAGCAGAGAGAGGGGAATAGTCTTAAGCAGACTCTGCACTAAGTGCAGGGCGTGACATGGGGTGCAATGTGGGGCTTGATCTCATGACCCCGAGATCACGACCTGAGCTGAAACCAAATCAGACACTTAATCCACTGCATCACCCAAGTGCCCCTTGGGCTGACATTTAAATAACCTCCTACCAGTTCCCACTTGGCTCTTTCTCCCAACATTCTGGGCCTTGGTCCCTTTGTCCTGCAGGCTAAGCTGGGACTGGATCTCTGAAGCCACACTGTCCTATGGTACTAGAAGCCCTTTGTCTCCTGCTGCTCTAGGACTGAACCAGGAACTTGTGCGAGATGCACTGAAGGGTCTAGATAAAGGGTTTCAACCTACTAACGTGTCACAGACACTGCCTGAGCCCCGAGCGAGAGGTGGGGAAGCAGGCTCCGGCTCCCTCCAAGACAAAGCCTGTGGGCGAGGCCGGGAAGAGCCCACGGGGAGTTAGCAGAACATGCAGCATGTCCCACAGGCTTCTGCTGGGTGGATCCCAGTGCCAGAACCACGAGAGGCAAAACCTGACAACCAGCACGGGCAGGAGCCACCGGCAGGGTGCTATGGAGGAGGAGGAAGTCTCCAGTACCCCCCAGAGCACCAGCAACAATCTGGCAGCATCAGGACTGAGGCAAGGGAAGGCCACGGCCCTGTCAAGCTCCTGCCCAAGCACACCAGGCCTTTGGGACTGCGTCACAACACAAAGGGCCAACGCTGAGTGGACTTTGAGGTGACCCTAGACCTGTCCAGGAGAGCTTCAAACTCTAGGGAGAGTTTCAATTACCAGCTCAGTGTGGGAATCAGGCCAGCATCCTCCCAGGAAGTGGTCTGTAACACAAGTTGGGCCCTGCTCTCGCCACCTTCCAGACCCAGCCCTGCCCTGAACCCTCATTCCTACCATAACCATCGTCATCTCCAACTGATCACATCATTGCTCTCTTCCTGGGACCTCACTTTTGGTTTCCTTTCTATCCTCCACTATTCAGAGATGTAGCTAATACTCAGAAAAGCACACAGAACCTGTTTCATTCACAGGTAGTGCCTGTGTTAGTACCACACAGGTCAAGGCATGGAAGCTGCCCCTCCCACCCTCAAGCCCCTCACTCCTCACACCTGCCTCCTCCCCACAATGGTCACCACATTTCTACTATGGATTTTTGCGATACGCCTTTCCTTGGTTTTTCGTTTTACTATCAACAGAGATTACTGAGCAAGAATCCACATGTTAACTTTATGTGAATGGAATCACACTATTTGACGTTTTGTTTGCTTGGCATTGAAATTCTTATTCATTTTTCGCTGGTTTGGACAGCCATTGGGGGTTGTTATAAACAAAGCCACTGCAAACATGCCTTCAGGGACAGGTCTGTGGGTGTCCTTAGAAACTGCCCCAGGAATGGAACCACCAGGTCACAGGACGGGTCTTATCTTCAGCTTTACTGGAAAACGCCCAACTATTTTCCCGAGGGTTCAGGCCAATTTACACTCCCACCAGCTGGATGTCAGAAACTTTGCTCTGTTCCCTCATCAGCGCTTCGGACTGTTTGACTTGAGAATTTCTGCCAGTGAGTGGATAACGGCGTCTCCTTTACATTTCCGAGTACTCCTGCGACTGACCACCCTTCACAAGCTTCTTCACCGCCTGGGTATTCCTCCTGTGCCTGCCTTACAGGTCTTTTTTTTTTTTTTTTTTTAATTTATTTATTTTTATTGTTACTTAAATTTTTTTTCAGTGTTCCAAGATTCATTGCCCATTCCCCACACCCAGTGCTCCATGCAATAGGTGCCCTCAGTACCCACCACTAGGCTCTCCCATCCCCCCACCCCCTTGCCTTACAGGTCTTTTATTCTTTTTCTATTGTGTTGTCTGCTTGGTCTTCACCATAGCCGCCTTCTCGGGATGCGGTCCCGTGTAGCTTACATGCACCGCAAGTACCCTTCCCCACCCACATCAGCACCGCACCCCCTCTTGGAGGTATCTTCAGACAAACAAAATTTCTATTAACGGAGTTGAATTTATCAACTTTTCCTTAATTTTTCCCTACTCTGAGATCACGAGAACCTTCTGGTGGTTTCCCAATTTTCGCATTTAATATCTGCCATTCTCTCCTCATCAGCCTGGAAGCCCTCTGAGAATTCTGTAAGCAAGTAGTTCCTTGCCGATGCTCCGCAGAAGGAATGGGACCCAGGCAGGGCTGGTTGCCATACAGCTTGCATTTCATCTGATCCTTTTCCAGGTGGGGAAAACAGAGGCTCAGCGAGGCCAAGTGACATAACCAGGGAACAAAGGGCCCTCAGGTACATGGGTTTTGAGTCACATTTTGAGAACCAACCTGGCTCCTTCCTACCAATAAATCCACAAATTACTCAGTCTTTCTGAGCCTCTGGTTTCCTCACCTATAAAAGAGAAAACAATTACTTATTACTGTGGGAGAAAAAAATGTTTGCAAAGATCTTAGTTGTGGGCCTGGTTCATACTGAGTGTTCAACAAAGACCAGGACAAAAATGTACCGAACAAAAATGTAACTCATTCAAGCCCCCACAGCTGTAATGTCTGTGTTCTTTCTGCCTCCTTTAGAGAGCCAGGCAAGACCAAAGCCCTGCCCACTCCTCCTAGAGGCCAGGAGAGCCCACTGACGATTGTCAGGTGAACTCTAACCCACATTTGATCCACCCTCTTCCTGGTATCCGACTCCCACTGATTTTTCCACCAGGTGCTGCCTAGCCCAGCTGTTGACTCAGCTGACATCTGGAACATCACAGCCCACCCAGATCCCAGGAAGGGATCAACCTACACTCTCTGCCGGATTACTAAGAGACACTCCAAGGCACCTGCCTGAAGCCCACGTGGCTAGGGTGGCTGCCCTCCAGAGTGGGAAGGAAGCTGCCAGTTTCAATCTGCGCTGATAAGGAGTGTGACAGACCTGCTCAGTCCCCGGGGAAATTCCAGCCCACCTACTTTTCAACACATGAAGCCCAGTCATGAAGGCCACTGACTTTATTGATTTAAAAAACTTTACAAGGACAGTGACTATTTTGCCAAAAAAAAAAAAAAAAAAAGGAGCCAAATAGCATAAAACAGACCAGTAGGAGTGGGGGTGAGGGAAGGGTCAGGAATCCACTTGGAAAAGCTGGTAATTGTTGACACAAAACTGGCAGAAGAAGGGAGTTGCATGCAAAAGCGAGAATTTCAAAAAAGTTGAAATGGTGAGGGGAGAGAACTCCCAAAAGACCTTGAAGTATATCAGAAGTGAGTACAACAACAGCAATCTCTTCCTTTGTAGAGGACAGGGGAGGAGTCCCCACACAGCTGCAAACTCTGGAGACTCAATGCTGGGACAAGGGACTGGGGGCTCCCCAAGAGAGCCTCACAAGAAGGCGTCGCACCACTCTCGAAGGCATCCAAAGCAGTCCCGGGACTGCTTGGCGTTGGCACCACATGTGTCCTTCAGCCATTCCCGGAAGAGATCTTCATCTTTCTTTAGCACCAGAAACTGGCCAAGGACAACATAGGCCT
>PITA01027215.1:0-21324 GCA_004023965.1 Spilogale gracilis | reverse complement strand
GTGTGTGAGTCTGTGTGTGAGTGTGAGTGTGTGTGTGAGTGTGAGTGTGTGTGTTTGGTTTATTTCTTAAAAATAAAAGGATCTTGGGCGCCTGGGTGGCTCAGTTGGTTGAGCGACTGCCTTCGGCTCAGATCATGATCCCAGAGACCTGGGACTGAGTCCCACATCGGGCTCCCTACTCGGCAGGAAGCCTGCTTCTCCCTCTCTCACTCCCCCTGCTTGTGTTCCCTCTCTCGCTGTGTTTCTCTCTGTCAGATAAATGAATCTTTAACAGAAATAACGACTAAAAGGGCCACCGTTGCTCTTGCTCTGGGCTGTGGAGCGATGACAGACACGAGCTTCTAGGATCAAAGTAAAGAATATGAAAGAAAAGATGAGCACCGGAACCGTGGCTCACCTCAAAGGCATGTCCCTTCTTAGCGGACTCAGAACAGGATGGGGGTGTTAATGCCAAGGGCAGGCCTGAATCAAGACAAGGGTTTCCCCACGGGGCACCCCGACCCCGGGCTGGGTAAGTGCTCACTGTGGGATGCAGGCTTTCCTGTGCATCGTGGGACGCTCTGCAGCATCTCCTGCCTCTGACAACGAGATGCTCACGGCACTTTGCTGTTGCGACAAGGAATGTCCCCAGATATTGACAAATGTCCCTGACGGGAGAAGCAAGTCACTCCTAGTTGACAGCCACTGTTCTAGACAAAGACAAGTATTTGAGAGGGAGGGAGGGAAAACTACAAATCCATTCACTAGTGTTTGCTGACAATAACTTCTTCATGAAAATAGTTTTTAAGTCATCAAAACTCTTTTGAGCTTAATTTGAGAGGAGGGGCAATACGACCAGATTAGAGACCCGAGGGTGAGAATCAGAACATGTGCCCTGGAGTCAACAGCTCTCAGAGAGGACCGCAGAGCACAGCCACAGAAGACGTAAGGAACTAGGCTTCGTCAGAATTAAAACTCTGCTGCAACTGATGCTATGAAGACAGTAAAACCACAACCCAGACAGAAAATACTTTCAAATATTCTATCTGATAAGGAACTAGTGTCCGGAATATGCAAAGAGCTCCTACAATTCAACAATGAAAAGACAAAACACCCATTTTTTTTTTTTAAACAGGCAAAGGATTTGAATAGTTTCTCTAAAGAAGACATACAAATGGCCAATAAGCACATGAAAAGATGCTCCACGTTATTCATTAGGATGCATACAACGGAAAAGACCGACAACAGTCATTGCGACCAGAGTATGCAGAAGTCGACACCGCAGACATTGCTCAGAAGCGGTGCGATCACCATGCAAGAGAGTTCGATGGGTCCCCAAACAGTTCAACTGTAGAGTTACCATACGACTCGTCAAATCCACGAGGAGTGTATACGCCCACGAGAAATGGAAATGTACGTCCACACAAAACTTGCCTGAGAGTGTCACAATAGCACCTTCCTAACACCACAGGGGGGAAGCAACCCGAATGTCGCCCAGGGAACAAACGGGCGAAGGGAATGCAGCAGCTTCCTGCAGTGGAAGAGAGCTCACTACTAATGCACACCCAGCGGTGGGTGAGCCTGGGAAACGGTGTCCTGTGAGAGAAGCTGGCGGCCAAGGGAAATGCCCAGAGCAGCCAGCTCTGGAGGGACTGGAGTCTTGGCAGTCCAGGGGCTGGGGCTGAGGTGGGAGTGGAGGAGGGGACGTTGAGGGACTGCTGGTGGGTGCTGGAGCTCTTTTAGAGGTGACAAATAGATTATAAAATCAGACCATGGTTCTGGCTGCACAATCCCGTGAATCTACTAACAAGTACAGAGTTGTGCACTTTAGACGAGTGAATTTTAGGGTATGCGAATTCCCCTGAATAAGGCTGTGGCGCTGTGGGGGAGGAGCCCTTTCTCTCAGTAGCTGGCTCGTCCACTGTGGGGACAGCATGGGATTCAGCGCCAAGACCCCAGATTGGTTTTTGAAATGTGGGGAATGAAAATTTTGGAAGGCTTTATTCTCTCTAATTCTCAGGCTGGTGAGCTCTCCATCTGGTGATGGTGACTAACTTGAATGAATTCATGAATAAAGGCTCAGAAAAGGCTTCCTGTTCAATCCTGTGGACCCCAGGAGGACAGAACAAGGACGTGACAAATCTCCATGAGGTTAGAGGTCAAAGCCTAGGGCTCCTCTCCTGGACTTGGAATGTTGGAAAGGCATCCAGAAAACACAGCAAGCCTTTCTGATGACAAGAGTATAGGAAAATCCAGGTTTTGCTTTTAAATCAAGAAAGTGCATAAAGAGAAATGAAAACTTGTACGTGAGCTCTTGTTCACAGCAAGGGGACTGATAAGGTCCACGCACAGAAGGGAATATCATTCAGCCATAAGACAGAAGGAAGCCTGGATGGACACGGGACACCAGGTCGTGGTGAAAGGGTTGATCGCCCCGCTGCATGGCCGGGCGCACTCACTTCTATTTTGGGAACACAAGTATCTTTGCCATTTTTTCCTGGAAGCTACTGTTCCATCAGCTGGCTCCGTCTTAAATAAGAAGGGTGGCCACATAAGGAAGGGAGTGCGGGGAGGGGCAGGGAGGGACAGACAGGGACAGCCACTCAGTGTGGCACTCAGACTTTGCGAGTGAATCGCACATTCAATTAAGATGCACTGAAGGTGATTTAGGAAACGACTTTGATTCAGTTCAAAAGGATAAGGTACCTTCCTGAGGGCAGAATAAGGCGACGGGAAACTCAGATCTTCTTACTTTGAAGCTGAATACATTTCCTTCAGTTTTATATCATAAAAACCTTAGGGTCCTAGTTAATTCCCCTAAACATAGGCCCCGATTCTAGCCCACATGCGTTTCTGTAATTGCTTGCTATCACGCGGGTAAGGCAGAAGGGCAGTGCGGTCGACCATTTCTGTTTTCCCGACTGGACCTCGCAGTTCTCCGTCTCCCCGCCTCGCTGACCACCCACCTCACGGGCCTGCTGCGGGCATCCACGGCCCCGGGGCCTGGTCCTTGGCTGGGGTCCCCACCGTCAACCATCACTATTTATCTTACGAATCTTTATTTCCTATTTTCCATACTTTAGAAAAGGTAGCAGTAAAATCATTCTAAGTAAAAAGCAGGTTTTAATGAGCATATTAATACGGTAAAAAAAGGGGGGCGGAATTTCCCCAGAACCAGATCGGTGCCTGCATTTTGGCGCCTTTGCTCTAAGGGACAAACCGTGACTGCCATCGGAGTTCCCGCCTGTCTCTGCAGACGCTCTCCTTCCAAGCCGGACCCCGCTGTCCCCGTGATCAGGGCACGAACCTGCCCCAGCGTGCTCTCAAGGCTGGAGGAACGAAGCAGGTCACCTCCTGTCTCTCCCTATTCAGCAGCGAAATGAGTCACCTGGACTCCATTACGAGGATAGTATGTTCTGAGAACTTCGTAAGAGCAAGTGGTGATGGGTCCAATCGGCGGAGCGGGAGGACTGATCCCTCATTCAGAAAGGTACACTCAGGAGAAATGCTGTTTTTCAGGCCCCAGACCTTCTCTCGTTTCATAACTGAGGATAAAATTAAGTCAGAGTGTAGTCAGATGGAAATATGAGCTACACAAATATTCTGAAAAAGCTGCTCATGGAGCATGTGAGCCCCCCTCCCAGGCCCTGGGTGCTGAGTCACCCAGGACAGGGTAGCGCGGGTGGTTCTCTCCGCTCGTGCAGGACGCGGTACTTGTGTTCTGAGCACTGCAGGAACCGTGACTTAAACAATCATAGTCTATCTCCTTGTGTTCAGAGCGCGGTTATGTGCTCAGGAACAAAAACATAAAATCAAAGACCGGTTTTCTCGCAGACACTGGAGAGTTGACAAGAAAGGCATGAAACAGAACGTTCCTGAACAGAGTAACTAAATATTCCGTATTCCAACAATGAAATGAGAAGACTGTGCATTAAGAACGGCTCATCAAAGGAACTATCATGGGCTCTCGGAATAGCATACACATCTCTTGTCACATTTCACCCTGAAATGCACTGTAAGAAACCACTTCTTAAGAAATGAAATTGGTCACAAAATAGAATAGAAGGTCAAAAAAGATTTTGCATTCAGTCTATTTAATTCGGTGTGCCAGGGGCAGTCCCTCTAGCCCTTTTATTAATTCGATACAAAAAGAAGAAATCCTAAGACCCATGATTCTGAATGCAAAACACAGCCAGAACCACAGCCGCCGCCGGTGGAAAGCAGGAGCGGCTCACGCACCGTCTGCAGACGGGAAGAGCAACACGGCGAACAGAGAGCCGGGGCCGCGACGCGGGAGCCCCCTTCACCGGGCATGCCTCAGACGACCTTCGACGGCAGCCTTGCTTCATCAAGACAAGGCCATGCGTATTTGCTCCTGCCATTTCCTGCGTTTCTTCCTCCCTGAGGTGAGCCTGGGCTGGACCACTGCCCCCCGGCAGGCCAAGGGCTCCCGAGAGCTGGCGGGTGTCCAGGAGCACCCCGGCTGGGGGCTCCACCGCCCTCTTTGAGAAGGCCCAAGCAGGGCGGCCCGCTGCACCCCTCCCTCACTGCACCCGCCTCAAGCCTGGCCTCTTCCCAGGCTCCGCAAGCACCCGGAGCGGGAGGTCGGTTGGGGCTGCAGTTCCAGCCAGGGCCCCACCAGGGAAAGGGAGCAGGGCGCGCAGGGGTGGGGGCAGAGGAGGGGACCCGCCAACCTTGGCCCGTGGTCCCTCCCGCCAGCGGCGCTGGGCTCCCGAGAGAGCCGCCCACGCCCCAGAGGGGGCCTCGTGCAGACACAGTTCAGGGAATGGGAAGGTGTCGTCTTTGAATTAAGCGTCTGCCTTCTGCTCAGGTCATGATCCCAGGCTTCTTGGATGAGCCCCGCATCGGGCGCCCTGTTTGATAGGGAGCCTGCTTCTCCCTCTCCTAGTCCCTCTGCTTGTCCCCCTCTCTCACGCTCCCTATCAAATCAAATCTTAAAAAAAACAAACATCTTTCCAAAATTAAAGAAATAAAGCATTCCACTTTCTCAGTGCGAGATGGCATCCCTAACCCTAGCACCTGGGGGGGCAGCAGGGCCCAGCCCAATGAGCCTGTGGACAGCACATGAAGGAGAAGCCCAAATGGGCACGGTCACTCGGTGCTCAGGGCCGGCTGGACGCCCCAGCCCCTGTCGTGGGTGAGGAAAGTGGCCCAGGGTGGACGTTGGGGTCTCGGGCAAAACCCCAGGGAGCAAGGAAAGGACCCCGGCCTTGGGGGTGGGGAACTGCAGAGGGACAGTGAGGCAAGAGGGGCTCTGGGAGAAAGCCAGGGCCGGCGGGGGCGGAGGGGAGGGGAAGGGCTCCCTGCCCAGACAAGGGCAGCAGGGGCGAGGTGACCGCATTGGGGGCAGGAGAGGATGGCCTGCTGCAGGGGGAGAGCGAGCGAGCCGTACTAGGCAGGCCCTTCGCTCCAACACATTCCCACACAACAGTGGCGCTGGCCTTTGCTGCTGAACTTGAAGACGCCGGCATTTTCTCAGGTGTGTGACGCAATCACGAGACAGCACGCGCGGCTAGGGACAACGCATGTGGGCCGTCACCCTCTGGGCCGCGTGTCATCAGGGTCATGACCACCTGCCTCACTCGCTGCCTGACAACTTGAGTTTGGTGATACACACCCAGCGCTGACGTGTAATTAAGGACCGATTAAATGAGAGTCTGCTTTGTGAACATTCAGGAGCCGCAGAAACCTAACAAGGAACTTTATCTAGGTTTTTGTTTAACGATATGATAATTAAATTAATGCCGGCACCAAGTTGCCGATAAGGAGGACACGCTGCAAGGAGCCAGGTGGAGGGCAGGAGGAGGCGTGCATGCAGCGGCCGGTCGCGACCCACGAGCCTGGGGCTGGGGCTTTGGAACATCACCCACGTGCACTCAGAAACACGACTTCATACAAACACAGTCCAGCACAGAAAAGCTCTAGCTTCCAAATTCAAACTTCGAAAACCACACTGCCAAAGTCACAAGCAAGAAAAGACAGAGAATAACATTCCAAAAGCCGGATTTTTGGGTTTCATGGCATTAAAAATCCTGTAAGAAGGTTGTACTAAATATCTAGATCTTCCTTCTTAATGAGCACACGCAGTCTTCCTACGGAAGGTCAGGGCCTTCGCTGTCGGCGTCCGAATCAAGGCTGTCTCCACAGACGGAGGGACGCAGAGGCCTTTTGGAACCCGGGTGTGGGCTGAGAAGCCGAGTTCAGCCGGCCTGGCCCCGGCCACCAGGGCAGCAAGCAGCTGGTCGGCGCCGGCGAGGACGGCACTGCCAGCTCGGGGAGCGGTGACCGCAGGGCCCCTCACGTCTCCACACCCGCACACCGGGCTCGGCCCGTCTGACGCCCGCCAACATCGCTGACAGCCGGTGCCGGACTCTGCAGGGACATCCCCGAGATGGCGGTCTCAGCCAGACGTAAATCCAACACTGAACATGGACACCGTTTCATAGAAGGCACACCCATCACAAGTGCAGGTGCTTCCTCAACTTAAAAACCCGCTGAATGACACGAGCCCGGCTTCGGTGCCCTCGGTGCTGTGTCTGAATGCGAGGGCGAGACCTTGGACTCCCCTGCCCACCCCCCCCCCCAACCAGCTCTCGCACAAGGACTGGGCTCACACACCCATGCAATGAAGTAAGAAACGAGGCAAGAAAGCTCGGTGCGCCTGCTGAGAACAGGATGAGCCACAGGCTGGGCTCCCGGGAGCACGGGCTCCTCTCTAGGCCACCAGCCGGCCCAAGGCCCAAGAGGGTAACGCGTGACGGCAGAGAGAAGTCAGGGCTCTGGGCCGGGTGCCACCTAGTGCGTAGTGTGCCCGTCCCATAGTTTTACACAAAGAATCATTTCATGGTCACATCGGTTGTACTTAATGACCTGAGCTAGGACATGCCACTCACACCCAATAGCCGCTGGGCCCAAAGTTAGGGGTCTGCAAACCGGGCCACAGTTCCGGATAAAAACTAACTTTGCAAATGAGCCTCTGGGAGCCCGAAAGAGCCCAGAACATGAGCATCTCACAGAAGTCAGAGCAGTGGGGCTTTCAAGCCCAGAACCCGAAGCTGGAGCCCTCGGGGTGCAGAGTGTGAGCCTGAGGCCTCGGCGTGGCCAGGGGAAAGGGCCCCACACACCGTGATGCGTGGCTGGGCGGGGGGCCGGGCGGGGGGGGGCAGGCAGGGGGGCGGAGGGGCGGGGGGGGGCCTGGGCGGGACCACCAGGCTGAGCACACAAAGCCCAGTGTGGCGGGCGGGCTGATGGCACGCAGGTTTCTGCTGCCTGGGGCACTGCCTCATAATCAGCCCAATGTTATTTTTATTAAGGGTTGTTGAGGGTGGTTTTGTTACTAATTACATCTTATGTCTTTAATAATTACATGTGTGTTTGTAGACTTGTTGCCGCCCCAACTGACAAAGGTGTGAGCGTTCTCCTGCATCAGATGAAACAAAATACCACTTCTATTCCTTAACCTCCAGAATGCACCTTAGGCTCAGGTCTCCACACAGAACTGTGACAAGGGACTTTCTTTGGGTCCATCCTAAGGGCAGCAGCATTAACTCAGCATGTTCTAGAATCTGCTAGAAAGTAAAAGCTTAGTCAGATTGTTCTCTAACCTCAGTAAAAAAATTCTGCATCTTGGGATGCCTGGGGGCTCAGCGGGTTAAATGTCTGCCTTAGGCTCACATCGTGGTCCCAGGGTCCTGGGATCAAGCCCCACGTTGGGTTTCCTGCTCTGCGAGGAGCCTGCTTCTCCCTTTGCCTCTTCCCTTAATTGTGTTCTCTCTCTCTCTGACAAATAAACAAAATCTTTAAAAAATTCTGGGGCACCTGGGTTAAGCCTGTGCCTTCGGCTCAGGTCAGGATTTCAGGGTCCTGGGATCGAGGCCCACGTCGGGCTCTCTGCTCAGCAGGGAGCCTGCTTCCCCCTCTCTCTCTGCCTGCCTCTCTGCCTACTTGTGATATCTCTCTCTCTATCAAATAAATAAATAAAATCTTTAAAAAAAATTCTTCATCTGGAACACAAGGTTCACCAGCATCCCCACCGGTGGGTGCTGAGGCCGTCCCACGCGGGGCAGAAACCCTGGCCTGGCGGGTTGGAAGAGCGCTCCCCCTCCGGAGGCGGCCCTGGCTTCTCGGTGCAAACAACCCGACAACACCCGACTGGGACAAGATGCTTCCCATGACCCTCCACGGCGTGTCCTGAGCCGGACACAGGTCCACTTGGAGTTTTCCAGAACCGTGACACGGTTATTGGCTATTGACAGATCTTGGAAGGTTTCCTTCAAACGGCGTGTTTTGCATATTATTTCTCTTTTTGAAGAGCTCGCTGCAGTTCTCTCAGAAGGAAGGCAGGAGCGCCGACTCCAGTGGGCGGTAAACCCTGAAGCAGTCTGCCTAAGTGGTGCGGCTTCAAGTTCACGTGTCTGGGCTCTGCCCGCTGCGGGACGGGGGGACACGGGGCCACGTGCTGAGTGTAGGGCCCAGTGCACCGGGATGCGTGCCGACGGCTAGAGCAGAGAGCACACCAGCACCCGCCTGGGCCGTTTCTGGTATTTATGTGTGTGTTTGTGCTTCTTGGAGGATTTTACCTTCCACAACCAGGATGAGCTTTTGCACAAAACTCGATGGCTCTGAGAGAGACCAGAATTCTTTTCATTGACAAAAAGGTGCCAACACTTGCGTGGTAGGGTCTGAAGGCGCTCTGAGGACCACGGTGACCTGGACGGAAGACCCAGGAGGCCACACTGCCCCCCCCACACACATGTGCCTGTTGACGTCCACAATATTTAAAATTAAATAATATTTAAAATGTGGTTCTTTGGTGGTGCTAGCCACAGCTGCCTGCTTCTCGGCCGCCTGCGTCACGGAAGGTAGTTCCGTGCTCCACAATCGAGGGGGAGAGGACCGCTTTACGGGGTGTGTGTGTGAGAGAGAGAGAGAGCGCGCGCCAGGGATACAGGGACAGGCTGGAGGAGACAGAATGAAATCTGAAAGTGTGCAGACGACAAGCTACAATGGACATCTGCTGGGACCTCACTAAGGATTCACTCCACATTGTCGACGGGGTTCCAGCTACTATGATCTGGGACGGCCTGCGAGGACAGACCTACCTTCCACTTTCCATATCCCTAAGCTTTTAAACATACATGATTCACTTAAGAATGATCTGAGTTCTCAAAAATTTCCCCCCAAAACAGAAATTATACACATATGGGTCTAACAACCACGAAGGCGCCACAAACCATCAGAAAGGTAACTACTTCCCGGTGAATTCAGCGCCCAGCGCCCAGCGCCCCGTCGCACGACCTGCAGGCAGGGCTCAGGTGACTGCAGGGAGTGGCTTTCTTCATAAGCCCTCTTCCCATTCTGTGAAACAGCCATGGTGACAGCGTTGCTTCGCCCCAGGAAGTGCGGGAGGACATGTGGCATCGGGAGGAAACAGCACCACGACATTCGAAGTCTGAAGGGCTCGGGCACAGTCCCGCCATGCCCTTCTCCCCATGGCACAGACAGCACCCTGCACAGGGCTCCCAGGTCTTCACCCAGCCCGGGACTGGTGTTGGGAGGGGTCCCCTGGGCACACTCCCCCACTGGCTGTGCGGGGAGGGGACACTGAGGACACAGCCACCAGCAGAGCTCGCACGGCTGGGCCCTCAATGATCCAATTTCTGTGTGGGGAGGAAAGATGATGGCATGAAGCCACTCCCCCTAACAAAGGCCTCAAATGGGATTACTTCCTGTTCTTGAGGCTGGCACAACCAGAGAGAACTTTCTGAACCCACAGCTGGGAGGAGAAGTTTCAGGACACAGGACTCCGTTGAGGAAAGGCCCTGAGGAATTACCCCATGGATGGACAGCCCCTGCCACACGGGGTGTCGGTACTTTCAGATGAGGCAGAGTCTCCCATCAGAGTGGAAGACCGTCTACACAGTGACGGGAAGAGCTGAGTCAGCACCTTCCTGTCTATTTGCAAGCCAATGTCTTGTTTCTCCGAGTGTTGCTCGAATAGCCTCTGGAGGGCCCAGTCAAGCAAGTGTGTTTTAATGGTGACTGAAGACATGGATGACTTTTGGGGGGATGTGGTTGCACTCGGAGAGGCAAGGCGCGCGTGCGTTCTGTGTCTGTGCGCACGTGGCTCCGAGAAACAGCCCAGATAATCACTTTAATTGGAAAACCAGACAAAGAAATTACTCCCCAGTGCAAAATTTAGATGTGAACGTACATTTTGCAAGCTCTCAGACTTTGGTTTTCCATGTGGTATATGTTTTTCCTTAAGCAGGTGTAATAGAAACATCCAGAAACATGGCCTGCACCTGTGGGGACCGGCGAGTACCGGGAGGAGTCCGGGAAGAGTTCCTACTAGACCACCCACAGACAAACAGCGGGTCCCCAACATGATTGTAGCTGGGTAGGTTTTTGACATTTTAAGGGACTTATTGCCTGACGTCACTCATTTTTGGAAATAGGCAAGTATGTCAAGACACACCAGTGGTTGTCTCTATTTTTCACGCTCTGGCAGGAATGATTCTAACCAACGACACCCTCCAATTCCAGAGAAGAAAAAGAAATCATGAGATTTTAAGTTCATCCAAAGTCAGTGTTTAAAAAACAAACAAGCAAAACTGAGAATTCAGATGTTAAGAGTTAGTTCCACAGCACTGGACGTAGGAAGGCCCTCCTTAAGTGAGGGAGGAAATCGAGGAATCACAACTCAGGGCAGCCTAAGGAACATGCACGGTCTCTGTGCTGAGCACCTGCTGTATACGGACCCGACGCCGAGTGCCGCTCACATGTGGACCCTATGCTGAGGGCCTGTTGCCAGTGGACAGTTTCTCCAGAGGACAGTTGGTCCAACACGTTTCGGTCAAGCCCACAGAAGGTGATGAGCCCCCACAGCAGCCGGTGAGCCGAATGTGCTGCCCCCTTCCCCTGGCTCCCAAGGGGAGACAGACTCCCCCGAGGCAAGGACGCTGTTTTTAGCCTGTGGAACCAGTTCTCTGCTAGAACCTCCATAGTGTAGGCTGCTGACAACAGCACGAGTCTGGGCCCAGACCTGGGGGCTTGGGCAGCAGGCGTGGGCGTCCTCTGGGGCGCGTCCTTCCTGGTCCTGCCCCGTCACCAGCGTAAACACCGGCTGAGTGACAAGCAGCTGATAAGTAAGCAAGCTAGCACTATCAGGACTCTTAAAAGCACAGGGAACCAAAGGCAAAATAGGGCTTTCTTCATTTCTGAAGACTGGGAACGATTCACGGGACATTCCCGTGGCTCCTCCCGTGGCTGGGGTCTCCCTCCCGCTCACCCGCAGGCACTCCTCTCCGTGCTGTGGCCACGGGGACAGGGCTCT
This sequence comes from Spilogale gracilis, assembly GCA_004023965.1. Lineage (NCBI taxonomy): Eukaryota > Metazoa > Chordata > Mammalia > Carnivora > Mephitidae > Spilogale > Spilogale gracilis. The sequence goes on along the minus strand of PITA01027215.1, from coordinate 9,989 downwards.
CAGGCACCTGGCTGCCCGGCCGGCGTCCTGCTCCGAGACACTGACGCACAAGGCTGGAAAGGGGGCGTGTTCTCTCTGCCTCCTGGACACACCAGTCCCTCCAGCATCCTGATGTGTCTTCCTCGGGGGGGGGGGGAGAGCCATGAGAAGACTGCGAGGTGCTGGGTCACAGGGAGAAAACCGACCCTGGGAGGTCACAGCAGGAGGGGACTCCTTCCCGAGGTGGACAGAGGCCCCAGCCAGGGCAGGAGGCTGGGGCGGCTGGGGGAACGGAGGTGACACTGCCCGGCAGAGACCCTCCTTCCTATTAACCGGTCGACCCCGCCCCCTGACACGACAGCTTCAGCTCTGCCCCCCGTCCTAGCAGGCCTCACAGAACCCCCTGCGGAAGCACACAGAGTGGTCCACGGAGGCCACGGGCCCACGTCGCCTCATCTACCCTGCTGCCAAGTCCAAATGCCACATAGCATCTCAGACGCTCGCTCGGAAGCTGTCCAGCGCTTTCTCTCCAGTTACCAGAAAACGCTATCGAAGTGCTTTAACATGTGACCGTCACCCGCGGGCACCTGTGTTCTTAAGTTCCCAATTCTTGAGTCCTCCAAATGTGAAACATCAGCTTTCGGAAAACAAGAGTGCAAGCATGGGCCTCCTGCTGCTCCCCAATCTTATTTTGGTAGAATGGAACAAATTAAGAGCGTGTTTCAGTGACTCACAACGTCAAACAGCAGGAAAGAACCGCGAGCCGCAGAGCATCTTTTAGAACCGGGGCCGTGAATCCGTCGTCAGGAGACCGCGGTCCCCCGGGGCCCAGAGGCGGCCGGTCCCCACGGGTGGCTGCTGTCCACTCTCACTTCCGGTGGACGCAGCCTCGGCTCCGGGTGTGGACCGCCCCCCCGACCGGACACACAGCTCAGCAGCAGTGACCGTTAGAACGATGAGGTGATCAGTCGTATGTTTTGGGGTTTAAAAATTAACAAGTCACCCCCCGTTCAAAATGGACTAGAATCATGCATGTTTTTCTAAAATCAGTCCCCCGTTTTAGCGGAAAAGGGAGGATTCCAAACCAGTAACGACATCACACACAGCTAAGTCCCTTCGGGTTCACCTTGGGCCGGGGATCATTGGTCAAGACGCTAGAGCACACTGTTGATAACTAACGAAGCTGACGTAAGGGCGAGAACACCCCCTACTCACTCATCTACCTGACAGGGAGGACGCGAAACAAAATAGGGACAATGACGGCGTGGCGGACACAGGAGAGGGGTCCAAGCAGGAGCAGAGAAGGACCCCTGCTGCTCAGCCACACCCTGCGGCACGACGTGGCACGGGGGCTGCTGCCCGATCGCACCCCACGCGGCAGGTGCAAGCGGTGGTGGGGCTACTCTGCCCTCCGCGCCAGGACGGTCGGTAAACCAGCACGTGTCCTGGCTGTAACACGCACGAGGTTGTGTGGATGGCGATCAGGGAGAACTCAACATTCCGCAGGCAGGGTCAGCCCCGTTTCCTCGTCCTCTGAAATGACCCTCAGTGGCAGAGAAGGCCCCACAGAGCGTGAGGCCACAGGAGCCTCGTGAGCTGCAGCCTGGTGAGGTCAGGAGCCAAAGGCTGAGAGCAAGACACGCCAGGAGAGTGCAAGGCCACGCAGAGAAGCACCCTCAGAAAGAGGAGCCGATGCCCAGGAAATTGAGGTGGACGCCGTGGGGGAAACACAGAGACAACCGGGCAACCTGGCGGGTTCAGTCGGACCATTTCTATGTGCATTTTTCCGTTTTGCTTATCTGTACCTTCCAAGTGCAGTATAGCGATGGAGGGGACAGGGATGCTGGACGGGGGCCACCAGGTGCAGGACGGCGACGGAGGGGACAGGGATGCTGGACGGGGGCCACCAGGTGCAGGACGGCGATGGAGGGGACAGGGATGCTGGACGGGGGCCACCAGGTGCAGGACGGCGACGGAGGGGACAGGGATGGTGGACGGGGGCCACCAGGTGCAGGACGCCAACAGAGGGGACAGGGATACTGGATGGGGGCCACCAGAAAGGCCAGTCCAGTAAGACTGCCGTGGGTTGGGGTCCAGGCTGAGGCATGCGGGTCTTGGTCTCTGTGCCAGAGACCACCCTAAACGTTTCTAAGGTAGGGGCTTGACACCCCAATAGTTCTAGTGGGAAACCCTGCAGCCGCAGTCCTTATTGGGAGGACTATGTTTAATGACAAAACCGGCTCACTTACCTTGTTGCCCTTCTGCGCGCTTAACTCCCGCTTTCCCGCGTGGTTTCCCATCCTGCATCCGCGAGCTCATCAGAAGCTACAAGAGAAACACAAGGCGTTGGCCTGAAAGCTGGTCCTCTCGAGGTTTCTCCACGTTTTCGATCAGAGCAAGCGTCCCCTGAGGCACCCCCTGTCCGTGTCTGAGATGGGAACACAGAGCAGCCCTGTCCGCTCGAGCCTCTGTTGGCTCCGAGCACGGTCAAAATGCTGGGACGCGGGAGCCCGGCCAGGGGTCAGGGTGTTTCCTCACCCTAGACCAGAACCCGAGTGCAGACCTCCCGTGGACGGTGCCCACCCCGCGGCATGCCCACAGGGCGGGTCCCGCGTCCTCCCCGGCTGTGAGCGGCGCGGAGAGGCAGGCAGGGCGACCCTCCTGAGGACGGACGGCACACTCGGGCTCACTGTTTAGGGAATCACGGGAGCACAGAAAGTGCAAGATCCGACCGAGCACTGCTTATCAGACCAGTAAGTAGCCCAAGAATCTGCAAAATGTGCAAAGAAGATAAAGCTGGCTTAAAAAAAATCTATTCCTCATCTGCTTTTTTCTAACATAAACTTCAGCAGCAAGTTCATGATTTTCCCCCCAAAGGCCCCAAAACTGGAGAATTTAGCCAAACTCACTGAACACCAGGTACTCACCCACCGTCATGCTCGGACTTGTGCTCAACCCCGTGACCACTCGCTCCAGGGCCCAGGGGCTGGGCTTCAGGGACAGTTTAAAGTGTCACTGTACCCAAAGAATTCTTTTTAGAGAACATGTGAAGGTCAACTCCCGGCTGAACGTGAAACAGCTTTCCTTCGAGGGTAAAAATGGGAAGGATTTCTACAACACCACCTCGGCCGGGATAAAAGGCAGGTCTCGCTCCCCAAGAGGGGAGAGGGCGCTCGCTGGAGATCTGACTTTTCCCGAAGTCTCCCACAGTCCCGGAGCCCCTGAGTGACCGTGAAGGAGTGCCTTTGCCTCCCCCCACAGGGACCCCGACCGACGGCAAGATGGGTGACAAAGGAAGTGATGACATTTTCAAGGGTTGCCTCGCCGGTGCTGTGAGTCCGTGAGCAGTTACGAGGTGCAGACCCTAAATAGCCAACCAAGAGAGAACACCCTTCCCACCTCAGAGCTGTGAATGGAAAGGGGGCCAGGCGACGGTGAGAGTCGGGGAGGAGAAAGATGAGGGGGAAGCGGCAATGACGAGCTCTGGTAAATCAAGGACATAGCTCTAGCAGCAGTAAAAATCACTGACTTAGAAAAATCAAGTAAATTCCGCATACTTCAAGCACGAGAGTGGGGAAAAAGGTGTTTAAAAATGTATGCTTTTGGGGCGCCTGGGTGGCTCAGAGGATTAAGCCTCTGCCTTTGGCTCAGGTCATGATCTCAGGGTCCTGGGATCGAGTCCCACATAGGGTTCTCTGCTCAGCAGGGAGCCTGCTTCCTCCTCTCTCTCTGCCTGCCTCTCTGCCTACTCGTGATCTCTCTGTCAAATAAATAAATAAAATTTTAAAAAAAATATGCTTTTATTTATGTAATTTTTTAAAAAAGATTTTATTTATTTGACAGGGAGAAACACAGCTGGAGAGGGAACACAAGCAAGGGGAGTGAGAAAGGGAGAAGCAGGCTTCCCACCGAGCAGGGAGCCTGATGTGGGACTCGATCCCGGGTCTCCAGGATCATGACCTGAGCCGAAGGCAGTCGCTTAACAACTGAGCCACCCAGGCGCCCCTCAAACTGACTTATAAAAACGGAGGATGAGCCAGAAGTCATGTACTAGGGGTTTGGGGACACATGGTACTTTACTTGATGGGCACAAAGAGAGAGAGAGAGAACCTGTCTTGTCCTCCTGGGGTCCACAGAGTCATCAGTGGATGTGAGTGGGGGCACTTTCCCGGAGACGCGGGTCTGAAAGCAGGGAGCCACTGTCCCTCTGAAGTTTGGGCACTCTTTGATTCCTTTTAGGGTTTTAATTAAATACTGAGAACTTGCAAGATGCACAGAATAACAATGCATTTAACATTTGCGCTCTCCCTCCCTGTTTCAGAAATAAGGACGGGTTATACAAAACTAACCACAGGCAATAACAGATACTGATAAATGTCTATACTACCCAAAGCAATCCACAGATTTAATGCAATCCCTATCAAAATGCCAACTGCCTTTACCCAAAACTAGAACAAACAATCCTAAAATTTGTAGGGAACCACAAAAGACTCCGAATAGCCAAAGTGATCTTAGAAAAACAAAACTGGAGGCAACACAATCCCAGATTTTGAGATATATCACTGTATAGTATTGTAGTATCTGTAATCATCAAACTAGGACAGGACTGGAACAAAAAGAGACACACGGATCCATGGACGGAATAGAGAACCCAGAAATAAAACCATGATTCTAGGATCAATTAATTTTGACAATGGAAGCAAGACTATGTAATGGGAAAAAGACGGCCTCTTCAATAAATGGTGAAAGCAAGGCAGCTCCATGCAAAAGAACAAACCAGACCACTTTCTTACACTTTGTGCAAAAATAAAAAAGGAAAACCCCCAAAGTCCAAGATATCAGCTTTAAAAGAAGTTAACTCTTTTTGCCTATGTTTCACTGAATGGATAAAGAAGATATGGTCTATATCTACACTGGAATATTACTCAGCCATCAAAAAGAATGAAATCTTGCCATTTTCAATGACATGGATGGATCTAGAGGGTGTCAGGCTAAGCGAAATCCGTCAGAGAAAGACAATACCATAGGATTTCAGTCTTATGTGGAATTGTGGAAACAAAACTGGTGAACAAAGGGAAAAAAGAGAAAGACAAACTAAGAAAAACTTCACTCCAGAAAACCCAGTGATGCTCACCAGAGGGGAGGGAGGTGGGGGAGATGTTAAACAGGGGAAGGAGGGAAAATGAACATAGGCAAAAAGAGTTAACTTGTTTTAAAGACAACAGCTTGGAGTTCGGGGTTTTCTTCCATCTGAGAGTAAAGAGCCTCATGTCACCAACTGTGCTCTCCCCTGAGCAGTTCTCCCACCCAGGGTCCCCTGCTTCCTACCCCAGGTTCCTCCAGCCAGCGTCGCCTCCCCATCTCCCCAGGGTGATGTTCCGTCCTTCCAGGAAACAAATCTCTAAGAACTTAACCCAAATCAGAATAGTGTGGGAAGTCTGGGGGATGTATTTGGGGGCCTGTGGACAAAAGCAAAGCTATTTCTGGACAAAGGGTGTCGGAGGCTGAGGTCCAATGACAGACTCGCCCTCCACCCCGACCCTCTTGGAGAAAGGTAATGCTTCTTCCAAGCTGGCCTGTCCTCATCCAAACTTCTCACACTTCAGAGCAAAACTTGAGGCTGCACTTGGGAGCGTCGTTCCTGAAATATTTAATCAATATTTAGGAAACTCAAGGCTACGGGACCCAGGGTAGATGGAAGTCACAAAAGTCCAGGTCAGACTTCGGAAGGCACGCAGAATGACAGAGGTGACCGCCTCTCCGATTAATGGCACGAGAATGTATTTTGCACACACCATTCTGTGTAGGCAGATTCTCGCCTTAAATGTACAACACACTGTCTGGCCCAAAGAGAAAGACAAGAAATACAAGGTGACAGGTGACGTCAGACCCGTGATAGGACCTTTGTCATGGACGAGGCCTTCCAAGGCACCCGAGGATGCGGGGTCTCTTGTAGGACTGCAGGTAAAACCGTGGCGTGCCCACAAGTCCGAGCACTGCTTCTCTGGGTCTAGCTGCCCTCGGAGCGAGCAGGGTGGGGCCACGGGAGGACGAGGAGCTGCGACGGAGAGCTCACTACCGCACGCCGGCCTCCCCAACACACCGAGAAGAACCAGCCGCACACCAACCAGCGGGACGCTGGCCCGTCGTCTTTAGTCCGTCTGTATCTCTTAAAATGTTTATTTACTTATTTTTTAAGTCCTCGCTACGTCTGACATGTGCTGCAGCTCCATGACCCTGACATCGACAGTCACACGCCCCCTGACCTGGCCAGCCAGGCACCCTGGTTCCATCTCATTTCTGCAACTAACTGAAGGGAGAGAGCGGAATCTTGAATATGCCGAAGGCTGTTTGGAAACCAGCTGACCCTGAAAAGTCTTGAGTAATTTGAGAAGCTTCTTGTGAAATAATAAAAAAGGGAAGTGGGGAGGGGAGAAGGGGAGTGGGGCTGGAAGCAGAAGGACCTCTGTTTGCAGGGGTGGGGCGCCACACACCGCCTAGGGTGAAGTTCCGTTCCGCCCCCCGGGGTTACTGGAAGTTTCCAGACTTCACCGCTCCTGCGGCCAACACTACCAGCCCTTGGAGGAGATCCTGGAGGAGCCCGCAGACAACACCCACTGTGGACGGCTGGGAACGCGGCTGCTGGCGGGGCCTGACATGCCGCGGGGCGCGGAGGGGAACCAGGGCTCTCCAAGCATTTAACCAACTGCTCTGCTCGCTGCTGGGATTCTAACAGGCTTGGCAAGTGCGTGCGATCGAGGTGCCCGTCCAGGCTAGAGCTGTGTGACGCAGGGCAGCTGAGCCTCCCATTCCCCTCAAGCACAAGAAAGGAATGCTCCGGCTGCCTTGCGGCGAGAAGGAAGCAGCTCTAGGGCTGGTTAGAGCGAGGCTGAGCTGTAGGCGTGGCCGTTTCTCTTCCTCCAGCAGGTGCAGCTGCAGGAATGCACGGACCCGGGTGGGCACCCACTCAAACTGTCAAGGTTAAGGGAAGAGCACTGGGTAACACACCGACAGCCCCTGAGAAGCCCACGAGTGATGCCATACAATGAGCACGAAACGAGAGCTCAGGCGACCTCCGGGGACCAGCCTGACCCAGGAAGTTAGGCAACTGGTGCTGGTTCAAGACTGTGCCGAATGGGCAACGAGAAAGGAGAAATCCGCCAACAGCAGCCGTAAGAGACGGAGCCTCCCAGCTTGAGAAGAGCCCTCAGATCCTTGCCCAGTGCATTTTCATAGGGGAGGGGGCATGATTCGGAGACAGAGAAGGTCCTAGACATCGCCCAGACCCAAGCCTCCTGGAGCGTGGGGACTCCTTGGAGCGTCCAGCGGTCCGGGAGGCTGCGTGTCGCGGTGCTGGGTCAGAGGTGATGTGGAAAGCCTGTCCTCCGCTCCCGCTCCTCACCGCGCCTCGGGGCTCACAGCATCCTCCTTCTAAGTGACATAATTACAGGAACAGCCCCATAAGTCTTGTTCCAATTTCACAGCTGAGAAAGTAAGGTTTAGAAGACTGAATCTAGCTTTGAGTGTATCATGCCTTTAGGAAAGTATTTTGGAGAAAAATAGAAAGTTTTAACCTATTATAAATACATCTCACGTGGAAAAAGCCGTGACAGAAAGTCTAAGATATCACGCATTTCTGTATTATTAATTAGCACAATACAAAGAAATAAGACCTTGCTCTAGTGAGTAGCCTTGAAAATAACAGGAATGGCAGGAACCTGTTCCGTACGAACATGTACACGGGCAGACACACGTTTACTACTGACAACAGCAGGGACATTCTGAAACGGAGGCCAGGACACCCGCAGGGTTCGGGCAGGTGCTGGGCCTGCCCTTCACTGACACAGCTGCCCCCTCTTCCCGTCCCTAGGGGACGACCTGTATGTCCCGTGAGGCGCAGGCGCAGACCGAGACAAACGGGCATTACTGACGGCTCTGAAGAGCTATGCTTCCACGCGTCTTTACTAGAAAGGCTCAAATTTCCTCTAATGACATTTAAAAAAAAATAAATAATGGTTTCATGCTCAGTAGGGAGCCAGAGGGCTGACTTTGCCATTGGTCTCTGGTGCCATTATCCACATACACTATTTCAAAGCGATGTTTTCCCCTTCTGTGTGCACCTGACAACGTGTGGGCGTGGCCAGCAAGAACCCCAGTGGGGCGCCCTTGGAAGGTGGGCTGCGGTCTGCAGTGGCCACAGAAGTGGGTGGAGCACAGAGCCCATGGTGAATTGGCTAAGATCGACGCACCAGAATCCGTGGCTCATTCCAGGCAGAGAGGAGTGCTGACGTGTATTTATGAGAGCAGGATTTAAAAGTCCCACCAGGGCAGTAACTTTCGCTTTCTTGATCTTTAAAATCAATTAAAGGTACTTGGCCATTAACCATTCATGGAATTTCTGCTTTCCACGAGACTCTAAGGTCAACACACTTGATTGCTGCCACCACTACCGTTCCCACTCACTTGGGTCCTCGGTCCAAAGGGCCCCAGCACCTGGTCAGTGGGGTCCAGCAGCGGCGCCCAGGGGACCCTCTGAGGACAGGTGCCGTGGGCCGGACATCCAGGTCCAGGGATGGGTGGACCGGTCACTCCCACTGACTGAGGGACCACCAGGTGGGCAAGAGTGTGTACTTCGGGGTTGATCCGACTGAGCATTCTGGAGGATGGAAAGCAGGGGAAAGACGGTGTATTTGAGCGTTTGCACAGAGGAGGCTTATCTGACCTCGGAATTGTGGGCTGGATACTGAGGGGAACACTATAGAATTTAGGTGGACAGAGTGCAGTTAGGGCACCTCGGGAAAGGGGTCTCCTGAATGAAGCTACTAGAAGAGGAGACAGTGACATTTCCTCCTTTCCGTTTTGGGAATGCTAACCACGGACAGAGGGAACTCACTGGAGAGCTGCAGGCTGGGCCTCCCACGGGACAGCACCCCTCACTCAACCTCCCCCGTACAGGAAGACCGCTAGGCTCAGAGACCCCACTTCCCGGACACCCGAGCAGTGCTCCCAGCATTCCTCAGGCACAGTCCACACACACGTCGGTCACCATGCAAACGGAACCCGAAGAGAAAGCCGCCGGCCGCCCCATCCCCCTGCCACGTTCGTCCGTTTACTGTCATTTGAGGGAAACTCCTCAGGGCTCCGGACCTCCTTCCACTTCCTCTCCTGGCTGATGACTCACGCTTGCTCCAGGAGAAGCGCTCAGGCAGGAAGCCCCTCCCAGGCCCAGGGGGTCCGCATGCTGCCTCCCCCCTGCACACGGGGCGCTCACATGTGGTCCCCACAGAAGTTCCCATCTGGGGGCAGTAACGGCAAACACCCGAACGGTTTTGCGGCTTAGAAGCCCATTTTTAAAACCCTTCCGCTATCCCAGAAGCAGCTAGAAACACAGTAATGGAAACAACTTAAAACCTTCTCCCCCTGACACCGTGCCCCATAGACAGCACGGCATCTCCAGGAGCTGCGTGCTCTCTGTCCGTGCAAGTTCGCGCTCTGCTCTCTCGCACGCGGGGCGGGTGTGGCAGCCCAACCAGAGCACATGTATAGAATGCAGTATAAGGACGGTGCTGGGAGGGGCGCACGACCCTGACCGTGGGTCGAGGGGTCATTCCCTGGCTGGGGGTTGTACTTTGTCCCCCAAAACATGTGTACAGCCCAACCCCAGTGCCTATGCCCCAATTAGGAACAGTGTCTTTGCAGGTGCAATGGAGTTCAGAGGAGGTCCTGGGGCGTCGGGCGGGCCGGACCCCAGTGACTGCTGCGGCAGCCACCTGAAGCTGCACGAGGCAAAGAAGGACCGTTCCCTGGAGCCTCACAGGGTGCATGGCCCCGCCCACACCTTGATTTTGGACTTGGGGCCCCGAACCGGAATATATTTCGGTTGCAGTCTTCCTCAACAGACACCCCTGACCCTGCCACATGGGGGACCCTTCATTCTCTTCTGGACAGCAACCCTGTTCTGGGATGAGCAGGCCCTGCGAGGTGCTGAGTCTCCCTAGACGGAGAATTCC